>PITA01020216.1:0-35555 GCA_004023965.1 Spilogale gracilis
GTGGTGGTGGTGATGGTGGTGGTGATGGTGGTGATGATGGTGGTGGTGGTGATGGTGGTGGTGGTGGTGATGATGGTGGTGATGGTGATGATGGTGATATTGATGATGATGGTAGTGATGGTGGTGATGGTGGTGATGGTGGTGATGGTCATGGTGATGATGATGGTTGACATTTTTGAGCTCTTAGGTACCAGGCACTTTTCCTAAGCCCTTCACATTTAATCTTCACAGTAACTTGGTCAAAAGAATACAAAAACTCAATCCACTACAGTGAAAGTTCCATGAGCTACAGAATCTTTTATGTCTCATCTGTCTTATCCATTGCTAAATTCTTAGGGACTCAGGGCAGTGCCTGGCATATATAGCAGGCACTCAAGAAGTAATAGTTGAGTGAAGTGATTTGCTCTCCAAACGTTTTCTTGATACTTAGCACTTTGGAGTTTTCTGGACATTTGTAATTTGATTGTGATTTCTTACTAGTAGTGGTAGTAACTGATTGTTTTATTATTAAAATTAATAATTGCCTTTGTGTAATACTTTATAAATACTTTCACATATAATCTCATTTAATTTAAAGCAACCAATGACATTTTTACAATATTGCCATAGTTTGATTTTTCTAGTGAATGATCAGAAAGGTCTTTAATTAATTTAAAGATGACTGGAGCTTAAAATAAAGAATTATCATATATCAGATTTTTTTAATTGAAGGAAGAAAATACTAGAAAATATTTTCCCCAGGTGACTTAGGATGAGGGAATTCTCAATTGGAAATTTACCTAACGATGGGGAAGTGTAGCTACAAGGCTGTTCTTGTAATGTTTGTGCCTCTAAAAAAAAAAAAAAAAAAAAAAAAAAATCACAAAATATTTTAAATGAATTAGTAAAATTTTTTACTATGTAACTAAAATTAGAACTATTAACATCCAAAAGAAACTTTACTTGTAAAAAAAGCATGGGGATTTGCATTAAATAATGACTTGAGATAGTCATGACCATGATTTACTCAGCACATTCTAACCAATCAGAGAACAGTCCACATACAGTTTAGGGAGAGCCTAGCAATGTTACAGAAGGTGGCGGCTATGGTGCTGGGATCGGATTACATTTCATAAAACTTGCATGAAACTTGCAAAAAACTTGCAAAAACAACGTGTCTTTAAATGAAATTTTAAAATATTACGATGTGTGAAAGGCCAAAACAAATTGTATATGCAGAATACAGTTACAATTTGTATTTAAACACTGACATCTGTAGTTGTCATTGGTTTTTAGTAGGTGAAGGGAAACATTTCGTGAAACTCAGACAAATATGGCTAGTCCATTTGTCATCCCAGTGTTTTCAGTACTTGAAGTATTTCAATTTTGGTTCAACAATGTAACCTTTGGAGTTCTGCCTAATAATGACTTCAGTTGCACTGGACTTCCAACAGATAAATTAAAATGGAAATGCATATTTTCTAATTATGCATCCAGCCCTAGTTGCATATCGCCAAGGGTGGCCACACTGAATGTTAAATTAAGTCTGCACAATAGCTGGAGTCTAGGTGACATCAAAGTTTCCCAAAGTCACTTTCTTAATCATGTGAAGGATAGCCAGGACTCTGATCAGTAGTATGTAGCTGTATACAATCAGAGGGAAAACATTTAAACATCCCAGCATGGTATTTCCATTTAAATCTGATTACAGTGAAATAAAACTGTAGCCATTAAAGGTTTAGAAGAACTACAAATACAAGCCGTAAAAGAAGACAGATAGTAAATGAGGTAGTAAAACATTTCAGCAGGGCAAACAGTTTACAACACTCATTCAAGTCGTCCTAAAGCAGACTGTGTAATTCACTGCAGACCCTGCACCATTCCCTGAGCTCCACTTAAACCTGCAATTAACCTTTCACGCCTAATGAAGCTGTTTTCCTGGAAAATTAAAATATATAGTGGTGCCTGCTTTTACACAGACTTGGGAGGAAAGCATTTCAAAATGAATGACTTTTCTGAGGCTTTGTTCAAATGTGAAATGAAAGTGCTATGTTTGTATATAAAGTGAGGATGTTCTTTCCAAGGCAATTTCGCTTGATGTGCAGTATTTTATTACTGTACTTATTAATTGTTCTGCATAATTGTAAAAAAACACACATCAGTAATTTTATGATTACATTGTTACGGCTGGCATCTACTAATACTGTTTCGCTTCCATTAGGAAAAACTAGAGTTTTACTAAAGATAACTCAATTCTTGATGTTTCTCCTTGGTTGTTTTCTTTGCAAATTTAGAGGTTCAAAAAGATATATTTACCATGTAAATATGTAGCTGTTTAGACATTTCTATTGCTTTCTTTTTAGGGCATGTCTGCACGTGTTTATTGAAAAACAAAGTTCTTAATTTTAGGAAGAAATAGTGGGGTTTTCCCCCCCTAAGAATCTGGCTAAGGGCCTGGTTTTGGTATATCTTGTACTTACTTCCTAAATATTCGTGGTAGCTCTTGGCATCCAAACCAGTAACTACTAAATAGTGCCCCTGCTCTGAAGGAAATCTGCGTGGTCCCAAAGGAGTTGTCGTCCTTCCCAGCTCACCCAGCCCCGAGTGATCCAGAACAGCCCCCTGTGACGTTCCCCCTTCCTAAGGGCTAATTTGCCACACCACGAGGCCACAGCAAATGGAATAGGAAACAGAAGATGGTACTTTCTTTCTTATGAGGTTTATAATTCATATTTAAATAACTTAAATGTCATAGTGTCTGGTATTTAAAAACTAAAAGTGCAAAAAGGTAAAGCTTATAATAAATATTTAAACCCCAGCATTTTTATTGAACCTACCAGCATATTTTGATGTAAATTCTGCCAGCCTGCAGCGTCTGTGCATCATCTTGACATGGTAAATGAAATTCCTTTAGACCACCAGTCTAAAATAATGAATTGTTCCCCCAGTTAATTGTATTGCTTTGATAACAAGGAGCTATGCTAGGCCTAGAGAACACAATAAGTGGATTTCATCAGATGATTTGTGTGACGTTTTGAAAAATGATCTTCTGTAGTGACCTGATTTTAATGGACCTTAAACCCCCAGCAGCATGAACCGATGCATGGCATCCTCTTGGCTGGAAGCACTTCCTCTATGGTACCAGGAGTGTGGGCTGGGCACCAGAAAACCTCTCCCTGGGGCACAGATTACCCAGGAAATGCTAAGGAGGAGAAAGTGTTTGCCTCCAAGGGTAATATGGATGAATTATTTTTAAGTTGTTTTTATTTTACTGATGCATTAAAAAAAAAATTCCAGGAAAGATCTCAAGCTGCATTTATCTCTTCATCACTAGTGTGAAAATAAACCAAGACCAACGAAATAACAAACAAAGCTATTTATTCAGAACTTGGTCCAGCAAAGGAGTCATCCACCATTGCGTGCTTATGTTCTGGTAGATCCTTAAAAATAGTAAAATGTGTGGGATAGAGTGAAAAAAGAGAAGGCTTCCAGTATGCCCTGACTGGAAGGTATTGGCACAGGAAAGCTAGAGGCAAGTTAACTAGAAACAGGACATCCTATATGATCGGTTAAGGGTCCATATTTGCCTTTCTTCGGTTGGTCCTAAGTGGAAGCTGGGACGAAAATTAGGGCAGTTGTCAGTTATTAATCAAGGTTGGTAGGTGGGACCCGTTGTTACGGGGTAATTATTTGACTTCCTGGATTGTTACTAGAGATAGCAGGCTGACTTCCCACAAACCTGACATGGCAGCCTGGCTTCCTAGTCTGGTTGTTGTAGATAAGGGTTGGTTTCCTGAGCAGGTTGCTGCCTCTGTGGGCCAGAGTCATGTAATTGTCTGGCTATTGCCTATTTATAAAGCCAACCTCCCACCAGCATATACATGTTACATGTGGGGAGAGGAGAGTGATGTTGGTTTTCTTAAAGAGCTACTGACAACTTTTCTTTTTTTTATCAGTTAAAATTCCCTACAGTAAAGTATACTGAAGGGCAGGGATAGAAATTACTTTGATTTCTGAATCTCTCACTCTGTTTTAAAGGGACTTCTGCACACTAGACACTTCAGGAAGACTGAGACCTGGTTCCTCTTGTTTGCTCTTCTGCTCAGGGCTTCTTGCAGGTGGAATGAGGACCTAGCAATTTCTGGATTGTTGTGTTAGAGTTCTCCATATAGCGCAGTATAAAGAAATGCAAAAAGAGTAATAGAAACTTATACCTAACAATTTGATACATACACACTTCCAGTTGTTATCATCATCATGCTGCTCTTAATTAAATTATAAGATTATAAAAAATGTGACTCATGGGGTGCCACAGCTGTGTAAGTCCTATAAAGGACCCAAATTTAAATTGAAATGAAAACCTTGTTTGCCCTTCCAGAGGATGAGAGCTGGCCTAGGAGCCCTAGGAGAGTGGCCCTAGAAGCATCCTCTGTGAGTACATGTGGGGGACACTAACCCTCCTTGTCTGCAGGAATTCAAGTTTCCTATATACATGTGGCCACGTATGCAGAATCTATAAATGTGGTTGATGGTTCCATTTCCATAGGAAAGAAGAAAAATTTGCCAAATTAAAAATAAGCATGATTTGTGATTTTATTTGTAAATTAAGGACTGAAGTATGGTTTATGATTTATTCTTTTCAGTGGAATGTGTTTCCAAGCTTACAGATCATTAGCAAACCCAGGATATTTGTGAGAGACACTACTTTAATTAGGCTTCAGACTCCCAATACCCTGCATTACAAAGGGACAGTGGCAGTTCCAGATTAGCATGGAATTTCTGTTTGGGCATCTCAAACTGACATTGTATCTTCTCTGAGAAAAACAACATTTGCAGCCACATGTAAATGGAAAAGTATTGTGTTTCAGAGCTCCTTTGGACTGGGTCATGCAGTAGTTTAATGAATAACATGATTTCATATTTAGAAGCTGTGAGCATGGCAATTACTGTAAGTGGTCTCTGTCTACATTAAAAGAGACATATATTCTTTGTCATATTTGGCTGTCTCTGGAAAAGATGGTGCCAGGAATGAAATAACAGAAGGTTGTGAATTAAGACAGAAGGATGCCAAGAGATCTGTGGAAACTTAAGGTCTGCCTGTACTGAATTTTTTCTTAGTACAACAGTGGCCTGCAGTTTTTTTTTTTTTTTTTAATGTTCTTCAGCTCCCTCCCTTGAAGAAATAATAAAGTAATTATTTCCTAAAGCAGAAACATCTACGTGGGACACTTTAGAAGTTGATATGTATTCTTCAGAGGTCAAGAAAGCAACATTTATTTAAACTCTGAACTTGTGTTATCTCTAAACAATTCAGAATAATTATTTAATGTCCTGAAAGAGCAGGTTATTTAACAGCAACCCTTAAAAGGTAAATATCTGAGATGGTCAGCCTAGCCAGTGATTACTGTAACTTTTTAATCCTTTCCCTCCCTTGCTTCATTAATTTCTCCTTCTCTTCTGTTTTCACACGTACTTAAAACTCCTTTTTCCTTCAAAAAATATATGTACTCAGATGATCCCATATATTCACATATATCACATCTGACTTGTTGCTTTCCCTGTGTACCAACTCACCTCTTTACAGTGCCAAACATATTGAACATGGGATTTATATGTGTTGTCACATTTCCTCTCTCCCATTCCCTGCTTAAATTTCAGACTTCCTTCCTCAGTTAGGTATGGAAATGACTCAAAGTTCATCCAAATCTTCTTTGAGGAAATCTAATGGGCTCTGCATCCAGCCTCCCTGCTGGCCCATTTGGTACTCTCTGCAGACCCCTTGGGCCCTGTGGCATCCCTTGACGTCTACAGCAGTGCACTGGACTGGTTGACCCTCCTCTTACACTATCTGTTTCCCTCTCTGGGCATTTCTTTCTATTCACAAACCTCTGTTCTTGCGAGGCCCATATTTGAGGCTTACCTAGAAAAAAATTGACTCATGGGAGTAAAATAATTCAGTGGCAATCTTGTGTAACTTCAGATCTGAAAATGAGGCCTTCTTCTAAGAGCAGCACATTGAGGAGATGTCTGTAGGGCTCAGGGCTTGGTTCAGCTCAACCCAGGGTCAAGTCTTCAAGACCTAGGAGATGGGAAAATGAACCAGAAGTCCTTTAGTCACCTCCTTAAAGCAAGCAGGCTGGTCTCTTGGTTTGGTATGGTGACTTGGCCCATTTTGTTTTACTCAAGAATTATATGAGACTCAACATAAACTAAAATGCTTCATATATAGCTATGATAAACCAGAGTATCTGGCTGGGCCATTGCTTGTACAGATTTAGGAAAGTCTTTACTATCCATGAGCATCTTACCAAAAGTTCTTGGCAATTAATAGACAAAATGATGTAACAAAACATTATTCTTTAAATTACCTATGATAGCTAAGATCTACTTTTGTGCTGATAGTCTGCTGATAATACTTAAGGGTTTTTTTTTCTTATGTTTAAGGAATATCAAGCTGTCTTTCTTCCATGTCTACTTGTGCATAACACAGCTCTCTGCCTAGGTGTTTCTTACTTCTTAAAAGCACTTGAAAAAAGAAGAATAAAAAGACAGGCCACATATTTGGAGAAAATATTTGCAAAACATATCTGATAAAGGGCTAGTATCTAAAATGTAAATGAAGTCTCTTAAAACTCAACAATAAGAAAACAAACAGTTCAATTAAAAATGGGCAAAAGAGGGGCCCCTGGGTGGCTCAGTGGTTAAACCTCTGCTTTCAGCTCAGGTCATGATCCCAGAGTCCCAGGATCGAGCGGGAAGCCTGCTTCTCCCTCTCTCACTCCCGCTGCTTGTGTTCCCTCTGTGGCTGTGTTTCTCTCGGTCAAATAAATAAAATCTTTAAAAAAAAAAAATGGGCAAAAGATCTGAACAGACACCTCACCAAAAAAAAAAAAGAAAAAAAAAATATATATATACATCTGACAAATAAGCATATGAATAGGATGCTTAATACCATATGTTACTATGGAATTGCAAATGAAAACAACCATGAGATATAGTTACATACCTATCAGAATGGCTGAAATCCCACACACCAGTAACACCAAATGCCGACAGAGATGCGGTATAATGAATGAGGAACTCTCATTCTTTGCTGCTGGGAGTACAAAATAACACAGATCTTGTGCAAGATAGGTAGTTTTTCTTTCAAAGCTAAAAGCCAGTTCACCATGTGATCCAATGATCATGCTCCTAAATGTTTGTGAATTAGAAATTTATGTCTACATAAAAACTTGCACATAGGTATTTATGGCTGCCGTATTTATAATTCCCCCAAATTAGATGCAATCAAGATATCCTTCAATAAGGGAATGGATAAAACAAACTGTGGTACATCCATACAATGGAATATTATTCCAAAAAGAAATGAGCCATTGAACCAAAACAGATATGATGGAACTTAGAGGCATGTTGTTAAGTGAAATAAGACCATCTGAAAAGGCTGTGTACAAAGATTCCAACTAAATGACATTCAGGAAAAGGGAAAACTATGGAGACTTTTTAAAAAGATCAGTGATTACTGGAAGCCCAGGGGAAGGGGAGGGATGAATTGCTAAAGCACAGGAGATTGTTAAGGCAGTGAGACACTACTCTGTGTGATACTCTAATGTTGAATATATGGCATTACGCAAACCCATAGAATGTACAATACAAAGAGTGAACTCTAATGTAAACTATGGACTTTGGTTGATAATCATGTATCAATATCGGCTCAATTTTTCTTTAAAACTAAAACTGCTCAAAATTTTTATAAAAAATCTTAATACAATGGCTTTTTATTCTATACACACAAAAATAATAGTAGCACTAAAAATTCTGTATACAGCGAGAGCAAACTTGTGTTCAGACATGGGAACTAAGGTGTGAGGTCAGACCCACAGCTGGCTGCAATGCCTTTGTCACATCTGAGGTCAGAGTCAATTAACTGTTAGGTCCTCGTTCTTCTTCATGTGTCACATTAATATGTCTCAGCTGAGAAACATTTTAACTAAAGGGCAAGCTACATAATAACTTCCAATAAACAGCTGAATGTTTGATGACTAAATATAAAACAACAAAAGAACAGGGTGCTAAGACACCGCTGTCACCCTCCTGGAAATGTCTAACCAGATATTTGAATGGTTTTTCTCCTCCTCTTTCAGGCCTTGCAATTGCCAGTGCTCTAATAGATATTTCACAACAGAAGCCTTCAGATAGTAAAGACAAGACTTCGGGAGTCCGAAATCGAAAACACCACCTCTCGACACGTCAAGGAACTTGTGTCTGAGAAACAGAAGCTGCTCCTGGATATTCTGAAATGTTTCGATTTTGTAAATGACTTCCATTAAGGCTGGTCTGTGGCCTCAGTTTTCATGGAGGCGAATCTCCATATGGTCCCACCCTCCAAATGGGCAATGACCCAAGTGGCCAGAGAATGTTCGTGACTTTTATGAAAGTAACAGTATTGATGGTCATGGGCGATAAAGTCAGTTTTTACGACTCTCTTAGGCATATCGTAGATAACATTAAATTACGCTGGAAAAAGATGTATATTGTTTCTTAATGCAGATGAAAATATGTAATTCATATAAACCAAACTGTTTATATCCCAAGACTTTAAAGAAAGACATTTTATAATGCCTGGATGATGAGAATTGTACAGTTTTTGCCTCATAAGCAAACTTAAATCACTTGTAAATGAATAGGAAATGGACACATTGCAATGACTTTAAATGTTGTTTTATCTCATTGTAAATGTAAAAGCAAGATTTTGAGTTAGTAGGATGTAGGTAATGTATTTAAATATTCTACATGACCATATCGTGTCCACCCTCAGTTTGAGAATGTGACTATTTTCCCCCTCACTGGAATGCAGGCCAAAATGAGTCCATTTGGATGGATGGTGTGTGCACCTTCACAGGAGGTTTATTAGAATTCTGAGTGAAAAGGACATTCCTGTCATCCACGCCAACTGCCTAACTCATTATCAGAGCTGATAGAGCATGGAAAAACCTGTCCAGCAATCAATTTTTTCCCCTCCTTCCAAAAACCCTCCAATACCAAACCTGAAGAGAGCTGAAATGATTATTTTACTGTGTGCAAGCTTCAGCTCTACTGTGGTCATTTTTTTAATCGCGTAGGAATCATTGGATCAGATCTAAATGATCCGTCTGCATTTTTGTAAGAATGGATCATCCTCTGTTGGCCTTCCTCTCCTAGTGGCTCATTTTTTACCTACGCTTTACAGAAAATATGAAAAGTATTTTAGAGGTGACATCTCCCAAGTTTTCAAATGATCCAGTTTCCTTCTTGCCAACCCTCCACTTAGAATACAATTAGAGAAAAACATCTGCTGGCAAACGTCTACAGGATTCTTGTTTTTAACCTAGACAGACTGATGTCCCGAGAGTAAGTTTCCAGTTTAAAAAACAAATTCATCGTTGCCTACATTGAGCATATTGTTAACCATTCACAAATCCGAATTATGGCAGAAAGGAAAATGATTTAAAAGAGCTTTCACGTTGGGACATAGCATCCTTTGTGTCCTCACTTTGACAACAGTTCACTAGAACTCAGTAGCATTAACAGATCTTGCCGGAAACCATTTCTTCACTTCAGGCTGAGTATAGGATATGTGTAGAAAGCAGTGACAGAGATATCCAAAGCTGTCTCCTACAACACAGCTTCATTCACTCTAAAAGTCATTTCAATATAATTGATGCTTAGTACTATCTATGTACTTTTCATGTTCTTTGGATTTCTGGAAGGTAATGACACTTTACTGTTTCCAGCTAATGCATAGTTCCTTGCATGCTGTAATCGTGCGGTAGCAGAATACGACCCTATTGTGATATTCAGTGTTTAGTTCATGATGCCATTTATACATAATCAGCTGCATCTGATGATGATTGATTGTAATATATAACAGGAATGATCATACAATAGGTAGTTGCTTCGTAATATAAGATTGCTAGGTTGCATTGAGCCATGACTATCATTGTTTTGATAATTAGGCACTTGTTAATTATAGTATATATTCCTTATGTTGGCATGATAATTTTGCTATTTTCTATGCATTAAAAATAAGACTAATTCTTAGAATAATTTTATTGATAGCCTGTGGGTTTTTTGGGAGAGGAGGCAGGAGTGAAGCTGGTTGTTTTTGCCTCCCTGTGATATCTGATCTCTCAAAAAAAAAAAAAAAAAAAGTGAGCAAAGTTTGTAAATGTCTCCTAAAAACAATCAAGTAATTTTATTGGCTTATTTTTGGACCCTTTAATGTTGATTTTTTCTCCTGGAAAAATAAATTGACAAAACCGGTGACTACAAAAATATAATCATTTAAAAATAAAATGATTGCCCAATTTGTTTTAATTCTCTAGTGATTGTCATGAGAGAAGACTTATATAACAAAAACACAAAAGCATAGAGAGTTGTAGTAAAGTCTCTTTCAGCCGTCCTTTTGGAGAGATCAAGCAAACAGTACTGTCAAGCTTCATCCACTTCCAATCCCGTTGGGTTCCTAACACTTAAAAGTTTGAATTTTAAAGAATTACAGAACATCATGCAATGTGAAGTTCAAGTCATACTGTATCTTTCCAGGCCAAATATTGCTAACTCCATGACGAATTATGCAATGTCTTCTCAAATTATGAAAGCTTTTTACTGGCAGTAAAATTCTTCACCCTCAGGTGAAATGGATTGAAAAGACCTTAGGGATAATCACTCTGAATCTGTGTCACATTCTTTTTGTCCCTGTATCCCAAACACTTTAAATTTAGTTGTTCCTTTTTTTTTTTTTAACTTTTAAAAATCAGTCCACAAATATACACAGATAGTCCTCCAGAAGTATACAATTAAATGACTGATTCTCTTGAAAAATTTTATCTTAGTGGAATTCTGTACCTTTCAGTTTAGGATAACTTTGAAAAGTCCTTTAGATTTTAGGATTTCTTATTCTTCCAAGTATGAAATTTTTTGTTAAATAGAATGGAGTTTTAGAAATTGACCTGGGGGGTGGGGTGGGATGGGCCTCAGTCAGTTAAGCATCAGACTCTTGGTTTCAGCTCAGGTCCTAATCTCAGGGTCATGAGATCGAGTCCTGTGTCTGGCTCTGCGCTCAGTCCAGAGTTGGCCTCAGATTCTCTCTTCCTCTCCCTCTGCCCCTCCTGGTTTTGTTCTCTATCTAAAGATTTTTATTTATTTGACAGAGAGAAACACAGCCAGAGAGGGAACACAAGCAAGGGGAGTGAGAGAGGGAGAAGCAGGCTTCCCACGGAGCAGGGAGCCCGATATGGGACTCGATCCTGGGTCTCCAGGATCATGACCTGAGCCGAAGGCAGTTGCTTAACCAACTGAGCCACCCAGGCGCCCTGTTCTCTATCTAAAATAAATAAATAAACTTAAAAATTTACCTGGGACAACATTTGGACAACTAGAGAATTCTTGTTGAAAGAGATGCATATACTTAGAGGTCAGTTTAATACATTGAAAGGGGATTGGAATTTTCATAATTGCTTTTAAGTGGAAATTTATTTTAGTGATATACATAGAAGGAAAGACTATGCCACATACAATTGTGCTTCACTCAGCAGGAAGACTTCAAATAGGGCATATTTCAATGCAGAATCAATACTAGCTGCACTCCCCAAGATGGTATTTTGGGGGAGTTCTGTCAGACAGTAGTCATTGTATGGTTATAGTCCTGCGACAGCATCATTTAGAGTGTAAACCAGCAGATAGGCCTGAGAACAGATGCTGGAATCAGCTTCGAGCTGATGGTGCTGGGCACATTGTGACCTCTAGAAGCATCCAGGCTTTGCATCTGTGAGGGGAGATGCGGAGCTGCTGTGAGCCCAGAAGGTAATACACATAAAGCTCCCACAGCAGGTCCTCCACACAGTGAAGCTGGGCTTGATGACCAGGCCACTCTTTTTTTATCAACTGTTTTATGAATCCATCTATTAATTTTTCATTAATTTTTTCCACCATAGCTGAAGGCCAAGTAGGTTTTTGCAGGTAAAAGTTCCATAAGAAGGGTGCCTAGGTGGCTCAGTTGTTAAAACATCTGCCTTCGGCTCAGGTCTTAGTCCCAAGGTCCTGGGATCGAGCCCTCCATTGGGCTACCTGCTCCACCAGAAGCCTGCTTCTCCCTCTCTCACTCCCCGTGCTTGTGTTCTCTCTCTTGCTGTGTCTCTCTCTGTCAGATGAATAAATAGAATCTTAAAAAAAAGCTTCATAACAATCTTCAGTTCCTATATTTCTAAGATATAGAAATTTCTTTTTTTTTAAGATTTTTATTTATTTATTTGAGAGAGAGAGCATGAGAGGGGAAGTCAGAGGGAGAAGAAGACCCCCTGTTGAGCAGGGAGCCCGATGTGACACTTGATTCCAGGACTCCAAAATCTTGACCTGAGCCAAAGGCAGTTTCTTAAGCAACTGAGCCCCCCAGGTGCCCCAAGATACAGAAATTTCTTAAAAAACTACTTCTATAGTCACATCATTAGAAGTTTTGACTCTTTCAAAATATATACAGTTTTAGTATTTTTTAATGACTGCTTGATGACCTTTAGACAGGAACATTAATTGTCACTTTCACATTCAAATTAGACCAGAAGAAACCAGTCCTTACATTTGGTTGCCATACATGGTACATCTTTTTCTGATTAAACATAAAACTATGACTTGAGGAGTGCTTTATATAAAAGGTTTTAAAAAATTAAGATTGATCAAATGAATGAATTCTCCCACATACACTGATGAACAAGTCAACTTCCAAAGTCCCTTTGCCATTTTCTTAGAGTGAGTTCAGAACTTAGTTGATCATCAGAACTCCCCCTGTTCATACAGATTCCTACTTCCGCCTCTAGAGATTAGGATTCAGAAGGACTAGATTAAACCCTGCAGGTGAATACACTCAATAAGCAGCTCAGTGATTCTACCGCGAGGCAAAGGAGGGAGACACTGCGGGACCAAAGAGCCACCTTTATCTACAGTTAAAAGACTTTGTTTAAAAAAACAAAGTTATTGCTCTAATTCAAAATGCTTTAAATGATTTTCCAGGGAATACCAGCCCTTGGGTTGGTGTTATAGCAGTGTCTTCATCACAGTATACCTTTAACAGTAGAGTTTCTCTAATTTCTAACATTAAGACTTAGAACTGTATCAATATATACATACACAGGTGTGCATGCCAATGTTAGCACAGACTGTATAGAGGTTCCAACCTGCTTTAAAAAGTCCACATTTTGGGGGTGCCAGGGTGGCTTAGTTGTTAAGCATCTGCCTTTAACTCCTAGAATCGAGCCCCACATCGGGCTCCCTGCTCTACGGGAAGCCTGCTTCTCCCTCTCACTCCCCCTGCTTGTGTTCCCTCTCTCACTGTGTTTCTCTCTGTCAAATAAATAAATAAAATCTTTAAAAAAAAAAAAAAAGAAGTCCACATTTTCTGCCACAGTGTGCTATGAATCAGGAGTTTAATTTCAGGAATAAAAACACTGGATCTTCCAAGCCCCACTGCTAAATACAGTTTTGTTTTGTTTTGTCTTTCCCTTTCCAAAGTCGCACAGGAAAAGCACTCAACACCCCAAAGAGCCTCTCTGTCATGGAAGATTTGGTTGTAACCTTCATGTTCTTGAGTTCCACGTGCAAAATACATGTTTCTCTTTCCCTCTTAACCTGATTTTCACTTTTCTACACATTGTCTCTGAATGGCATGCTCAACACTTGGAATGCTCCTGATAGTGGAAACCACACCCACAAGAGGCTGAATGGCCGGGATTCCAGCTCTGATTGCTGCCCGACCCCGGCCATGTGGGCTGTGTGTACAAACACTGTTCTTACTTATAGAACCGTTCTCATTTGGAGACTGGTACAGCCACGGCAGAGTTGAGCAGTTTTCTAAGAAGTCTGCTTCTCCTTTGGCAGGCTTTGGGTTTCGTCCCCCCGTGGCCATCTGTGTCCTCGCTCTGTTAGTGCCACTGCTCTGCTGGGCCTCAGAACGGAACTACTGAAAAGGAACTATCAAAGAGGATCCAAACATCTCTCCTGTCTGCATCCCCCACAGGTGGGCCAAGCACCCATAACCGCTCTTGGGCTCAGGGTCTTGGCCTAACCCTGAGGTAGGCCCCTACCTATGCCCTAGCGGATGGAATGGTGGTCTCTTTCCAAGTAGCCCTCCATCACACCTCTCAGGGCTCAGGCCAGGGAAGAGGCTGAGATCAGGAGGCCCACTTTACCCTGAAAAACATGCCCAGTCTGGCTGGCATCTCCCAGCAGCTTTAGAAGAGAGGGAGAAACTTCAGTACGGACCCTGCCGAAGATGTCCCCAAAGCGGGTAAAGCACTGAGCGGATCCTGGAGCCCCCTTCTTTTACAACAGAAAGCAGCAGCCTCTCTGAACATCTGAGCCTCACACAGGCTCTTCTAAAGTTTTTTGACGGTGAGTCAGTGGCTATCAGGAGATTTGAAGATTTCAGTTCAGAATGATCCTTCTCTGCCCTGATGAAGTTTCCTTGCAGGGGCCCCTCCCTCCATGCTAACCCACCCTCTCCAAAACCGAACGCATTTAGCAATATGGTGTCTGCCATTGCCAGAGCAGCCAAGATTTGGCCGAGCTTTGCTTTCTCCAGCCCTTACAAATGAAAACAGCAAGTGTCATTATTGTTCTTTCCAAATAGGAGACCACGTTATCATTGTGGATGAGCTTTTGTAAGCTGCACTAGCCCTGCCCTCCTGCTCCTGAGTCTGACCTGTCTGCTTCCCAGGGCTCCCTCCCTTACTCCCGGAAAGAATTCGGTTCCATTCACGGAGTAGGTGCTGAGCAGTCTTAATCGAGCGTAAAACCAAACTCCTCAAAAAGCACTGCAGAAATGCTGTCTTCTGCTAACCATCAAATGGTTTCACCAATTTTATTTTTGTCAGAAGAGGAAATTTTCACTCAGGCAAGATAGCTGTTTAAGCATAAGCTTCTTTAAACAGCTCTGTGTATGGTCAGATAGGAGATCCCGCTCCGGAAAATCCGCCTAGGAAAATAGCATTAGTGAGCAAATTCTTGTACCAGTTCTTTATGCATGTGTAGCCCTGGTTGCCAAAAGATGTCTTAAATTTTGTGCTTTCCAGGTTTGAGTTATCTTAGAGAGTCCAGAGGGGGGACACCCTTGAGTTTTAATGTAAGCTCAAACTATAACTTTTTTTTTTTTTTTTTTTTACCGCCTTGGGTCAGTTGTCTTAACCATTTCTAAGTAACCTTGGATAAAAATCTTCACCTACCTCACCTAGGTATTGTGATAGGTTTTGTTGTTGAAATGAGAGGTGAATCAGAGCTAAATGTGTTCAACTTTAACTAGGGAAAGGCTCAGGTTAAATTCAATACAACACAAGTAACGATTTTCCCTGGAGGTTTTTCTGGTAACACTAAAGCCCACATCGGTGCCCAAGTTCCTAGTCAAATGGCAGGAGAAACCAATGATACATATTTCCTGGTTATTCAGATTTGTGCCTTCAAGGATGTTTTTTTTTTTACAAGGTCTATCATATATTTCAAATATTACCTTCCTCAACTTTAATAGTGATTTTGCAGCGAATACTAACAGAGCGTATTACATTTTCTTTCCCATCGTCACACATCCTTCCTGATCCTTCATTGACTAGGCAGCTCCCTTCCTTCCAGCAATAGACGAACATCTCAGGCCTCTCTCTATGCTTAAAAAATAAATAAATAACCTAAAGCATGTCCTGCACATCTTTGTTCCCTTGTGGCGACAATACACGCAGTCAGCCATCGTCTCATCCTTCAAATCAGCTTGTTTGAAATACAGTGGCACTTAAAAGGAAGGCCGGCTGGAAGGACACCAATAAAAATACCAGCTCAGCTTAAAACAATTTGATTTGAACCCAAAATGGATTACCTTGCAACACAGATAGATAATGGCATATAGGATATTCTATGTATCAAGACTGTTCCCTGATCCAGTCTGAAACTTGTCTCATGGGGACAGAAGAATGTGGTCTCCCAGACAGTTATGTGCAGACGGACCTATTGGAAGAAAGAGCAAAATCTGAGTATGCAGTGTCCACTCATTGCTGATTTCTGAAGTGAAAGCTCCAATCTCACCTTTGAATGCAAGAATTCCATCAATGTTTGCTGTAAAGGGAAACAGTCTTTCTGTGAGGGGAATAGCACCCAATGGCATCTCACCTTACTTCTCAGAAGGCAACATCTACAATGCATCCTATAGAGTAGAAACTTGTAAAGAAATATAAGAATGTGTTGTTCGTGCTTTTACACATACGTGCAATGTTTTAGTGACAAGATTTTCCTTTTCTAAACCGTATCCAGAGGATGGTTATGTGGTAGGCCTTTTATGAGTAATTCTTATTTTGGCAGTATATATAAGCCACTTACAGTTTGCACATCAGTGAATGGTGAATTATTTTGTCCTAAAGTAGAATGTCCAAAGAAACAATATACTTTCATCGAAACCCCTTGGGAAGAAAACAATAACAGTTTTCCTCCTCTATCAACATGTTATAACCATGTTTATATTCTTCCATACTGCATGAGTACAATTGATGATAACCTTCTCCCTCTTCTCTTCTTCCCGTTCTTCTCCTGCTCTCCTTCCTCCTCTTCCTCCTGCTGTGAGATGTCTTCTTTCTGTTCTTCCTCCTCTTCTTCTTGTGCGCATTACTTTGTATAGACATTCTCTTCTGGTCTGATCTTTTTGTGTAGATATTCTTAACGTAGTCTTGATAATCACCCTTGTAATTACTCTCTAAGGGGCTATTTACAATATTTGCAAAGATTATGGCAACATCGGGTTTATGATCTTGATGGAGTATAGAACAAAGAGTAATGATTGATAACTTCTACAGAGTGTGAGACCTTTCATGACTGTTGGCATTAAGTTTAATTCCACTCATAAAACAAGTCCTTTCATGTA
Organism: Spilogale gracilis; assembly: GCA_004023965.1. Lineage (NCBI taxonomy): Eukaryota > Metazoa > Chordata > Mammalia > Carnivora > Mephitidae > Spilogale > Spilogale gracilis. Next base: position 16,901 of record PITA01020216.1, read on the forward strand.
AGTAAAGTACAAATTTCTAAAATCAAGTCTTTTTTTTTTTTAAAGATTTTATTTATTAGTTTGACAGAGAGAAACACAGCCAGAGAGGGAACACAAACAGGGGGAGTGAGAGAGGGAGAAGCAGGCCTCCCGCCGAGCAGGGAGCCCGATGTGGGGCTCGAGCCCGGGTCTCCGGGATCATGACCTGAGCTGAAGGCAGTCGCTTAACCAACTGAGCCACCCAGGCGCCCCTCTAAAATCAAGTCTTAACCACATTAATATCTAGCCCAAAATGGCAGCCGCATTTGGATGCTTTGTGCCTTTATGTTCTACAAACCAGTCTGTAGGAACAATACATGATCCAAAAATATCCAAGAAAATGGAGGTAGGTGATCAATTTTGTCAACTTTTTTGTCAAAGTGTGTCAAGGACGTGTGATTTAGGGTTGAAGTGGAGACCTGGAAAAACTAGAATAAAACCAAGATCTTATTCTTAGCTGAATGACCAAGCCTCACCGTGCTTTATTTTTACCCCACGTACAAAACTGAGGACTCTGCTTCCTTCCTTCCAGGTGCTTGTGAGAAATACACTCAAAGTTGTCAGAGCTTCAGATCCATTCCTACCTATCCTATCTAGAATGTATGTACATACATTAGAATGTACGTCTATCTTACACTCTTCTTCTGTCATTATCAGAAGGCTGTGCACATAGCATTGTGTATAAGCCTGGGGTAAGTACTCTTCACGTTGTGAAGCACTTGATTTCCTAACGTTTTTGCCATGGACTATCATGCTGTGTTTTCTAGATTGTAAAGGTGGAGGCACGCATTGTATTTCACTGGCCTGCAGAAGCTATTGGCACTGTTGTATCCGGTGAACAAAGGAAAGAATGAACAGGGTGCCGTGCAGACCATGGTTTGAATTTCCATTTGCAGCTGCATTTTCTGAAGTTCAATACTTTGGAGCTTTCTGTTCCAGCAGTAAGTGATAAAGTCACTCACCCATACAGAAGTATCTGAAGCTTTATCAGGTAATTATATAAATGAAATATTTTACACAGAGCATTAAAATTTGTATCAGAAAGAACAGCTTACATTATTCCTCAATCAATATTGGCCTATGTAAAACACTTTTAAAGCTCTCAACAAAATAATAAACTAAAACATGTTCCTCTCTTCCTGTTAGTCATTATCTATATATTTTTCTTTTAGATAAACAATCTACAGTGTGTTTACTGAAGCTTGCATTGATATTCCCCAGTAGTGTTTGCAACTTGAGGTTTATTCCAGCAGCTACACGAAATGAGTCCACAGTGCAGAGCAGCAAGGCCCCTCTGGAACCCGAGATTATTTGTTCTCTCACTGTTCTAAAGGTAATTAAGGAGCATTGCATGTTTCTCAATTAATGATTTCTCATTCAACAGGGGATCTTTGATGCTAATTTGTTTTAATCAGGGCAGAGGCTGCTCAAAAACTCTAAACAATTCAGTGAAGAGGAACTAGGAATTTTTAATCAAGTGGAAGAGATTTAAATGCTATGAGGGACACATCCATCATGCACTTTCAATTCCTGTTCATTTAACTGTGTTCTTTTACATTTTATAAACCAATGTGAGAATTATTAAAGAGAGTTTATTGTGTTACATATCACCATTTTCCTTATGTATTTCTGAACAGGTATAATGGATTCTCCCACTGCAAGCCTACATCTATACATACCTTGCATTTCTCTCCCTATCTAGAATGTATGTTTACATCTATCTTACACTCTTCCTTATTATGTAATTTGGGAATGTAGAATGTGGATATGTAAGGGTATATTCTCATATCTGTAGCCAAAGAATAATGGAAGATCTGTTATGAACGAGCATTAGGTTCAAGACAACCTCTTGCCTCTCGGACAACTGTCCCGCATGACCATTCATAACCTGAGCTGCTAAATCAAATTGCATCATGCACATGAAACTTTTAAAAGCTATGCAGCTCTTGCACCTGAAAGAGGCATGACAGTATGACTAGACCGCAATGTGTGGAAAGATGACTTCACCAGGTGACTATCTCTTGTGCAAGTAAATGCTTCAAGTAGTGAAATCAGAATCCTGCCTTTTTTCCCCAATGATCAGTTTCTGATCATCTCATTCTGATGTGTTTAAATCAAGTCTACTTTGCAGGAATGTCAATCAGATGAAAAAGAGGTTTGTTTGGTTTTTCTCTTTCCTGTAACTGAATATAGGAAAAAAAAGAAATCTCGAGAAATGCTGGAGAGGCCTAACTAGTTAAATACTTACTGGCTCACTGTATTGAAATAGCGGGGGGGAAAGAGCTTTTATTTTTATTTTTTTGAAACAAGTGGCTCTCAAACTTTGGAATAAATCAGAATCATATGGAAGGCTTGTTAAACTGGATCCCTGGGGCCCATCTCTTAGAACTTCTGATTCAGGAGGTCTGGAATGGGGCTTGAGGATTTGGGTTTCTAGCAAGTTTTCAGATAATGCTGAGGCTGGGCCTTGTTGTCCCCACTTGGAGAACTCCAGTTATAAACCAATCAGAATAAGGGGGCCATGGTTTGAATGCAGCACTGAGCGATGACTCTGTGTTCTTCATTCATACGGTGTATTTTTCACGTGTTCTCTGCCAGGAAGCAGGCAGGCCTTGTGTGTCTCTGAAGTGGCCTCTGGGTGAATTTCTGGGCCCACTGGACAAGGGTTTAAGTGCCGCACTTGGATGACATCCACGCCTACATTTTAATTCATGGAGATCCCCTGGAGGTTTGCTGGAGTTACAAACATCTCTAAACAAACTTTTGAATGGAAATAACGATCTAGTACACCTGTGCTAATGGGCAATGCCAGATGCTTGTGAAAAGATAGCCCAGGAGGCCGTGTTTCCCAACCCTACTGATAATAAGAATGATTTGGGGCCCTTTTGGCCACCTGGGTTTTTAATAAGGGCTCCAATTAACCCAACAAATAAGTTTGGGGAACTCTACGCAAGGACCCAATTCTTTTCCCTAACAACCATTCATAGCGCTGCTAAAATTGCCTAGATAGAGCTTTGGAAGGAAAGTCATTCACAAAGCCCCTGGCTAGGGCACCCATGCACAGGCTGACCTCGTTTGCTTAGCTTTACCTAACACACGCATGACCGTGTTTGTAGGCAGTGAATTCGCCCTGGCATCTCTCAGTTGTATAATTACCCCCATAGTATGATCAGTTCAGTGGTGATTTTCTTTGATTCTGTCAATACCTTTTTTTTTGACTTCTGTATAATAAGTCAGTTTGGGGGTACGGGGACTAAGTTCTCCTATTTAAGTATGAATGGTAATTTAATTTCATTTACATTTGCCCTCAAAATTAAGTAGTGGGCACAGAATTAAATGCCCGAAGATGAGCCTGTTTTGAAATCTATCTTCTGCAAGTTCAAAAAGTTAATAACACCTACTATGTGTCAGGCACCATGCATGTTATTTAACCCTCCTACAACCGAATAGAAAGGAATATTATAATCCCTCTTTTACAGATGAGAAAACAGGCTTAGAGCATGAACCTGATTGAGCTCAAGGGGCAGCTATGGGAGAGACCGTAGCACAGCAGGCTGCTCCCCCGAACCTGCCCGTGACTAACGCACAACCTTCAGACAATGGCAGGAAGAATGATGTCAGAAACTCCTACAATCGTTCTCTTACCATATTACCTAACGACAGAAACATTTCTAACTGAAGGGACGCGGTCCCTATTCTAATGAACAATCGAATCTTTTGGAGTTATCACGGTTCTCCCACATAAAGAAAAGGAGTTCTACTTCCCCCTGCCCCAGGCGGTCTCAGACTTTCCAATGCCCGTGACCTGCTGTGCCCATGAGTCAGCCCAGTTAATCACACAATCGTCCTGTGCCTTCATGGGCTGGCTTCAGACCTAATCATGTCATACCATTGGGTCACAGAAGTGCTCATGATCTAATCAAAAGTGACTCTGCAATTACAAGTTACATCTTGATGTGATCATATTGTCAGTATTCCACTTTGCTGGGACATACAGATCTCCAGACTGAAGTTGGAATGCTTGTCTCAGCCCAGTGCAAAAAGTCATCAGAAGGATGGTGGGGGCCCTCGCGGTGACTCTCTTGTTCATGTCGTTGCTTAGTTTGGATAGTGTTATGCACACCACCCTCCCCTGCACCTTCCCTGGCCCTTTACGGAACCATCCTCCTGTATGGGATTCTGTCTTGCACCCTTGCTTACCAAGCTCGGTCCTGGGGTTCTATGCTCTGGAAGAATACAGTACACGTTCTAGAGGGTGCTCAGGACTTGCACCACATCAAATCACATTATAGTTTGCAATAAAAGGCCCTCAAATCTTTTCCTGGCCCTGTAGTGCAGCTTCCATTAGGACATTCTAAGTTGGGAAGTCTTTTCTTTGCCGGGCTCCCACAGTAACAGAAAGCGACACACTAAAGCGTGTCCATGGGACTAGTCAGTTTCCTCTGGTTTTCTGTCTCCGTTTTCTCGTCTGTCTGGTGACGGTCCCTTTGGGGACACGCCGGCTCGTTTTCTCTGAATTCCTATGGGGCAACAATGCTGCTGTGCTCACCAGGGTTTCTGTGCCTTAGATTTTTATGAAATCAGTCCTGAGAAGGTTGTGTTAGGACCCACCGGTGACCTCAGCTTCACAAGAAACATGTCCTTAAAATGGCACACAAATCGTCATAGGCATTTACAAGGTCAAAGTTTTCTTTCGGTGATTTTGGATTGCTTTGGTTACGCTTTGGATTGACAGGACAGCATATTGATAGGATTCTTGCTCATTTCCTTAGTCTTTTCCAATGGAGATCCTTTGAACTGTATTCTTCAGATATTCTTTCTTTCCCACCACCAAAACACTGAATTCTCACCTTATTCCTCCATGAAGCTTCATTTCTACCCAAAGGATAGGGTATTGGGACTTCATTGTTCCAGCTATGTGTTGAAACTTCACTGCTGCTAAAGGGACCTTACAAAATACATCCTTTCTGCTCAGGAGATAAAATGAGATGTAGAGAATTAATAAATTATTTGGGCATCCAAAGTTTCTATATAAAGAACTGCTAGTTAAGAGAGACAGGAATGCGAATGTTTTTTAGTCTTCTAAAAAGATTGTTGGAAATGGTGTTGTGATAGCCAACTTTCAGAAAGAAGATCACAATTATTTTACAGTTGTATGGAAGGGGAACACCCATTCTCCGTTCAGGGATCAAAATAAACGGAAATTCTCCATCCAGCGTGGCCCTAACAGAAAGAAGCCCACACTAGGTAACTAGCTGGAGTGTTTATATGCAACATGCAGATGTATGACCTAGATACATCTCTAAAAATTAATTTAATGGAACTGCACTGGGCCCGGCTAATACTCTAACAAGTTTTTTTTTTTTTTCTTTTCTTTCATGATGAGCATAAACCCTGAGGGCATTGTGTTTGATAGAAATGACAGCTCTGCAAGATGCAGGCTCCTCTAAGACTGGGTGTGCTGACTCAGAAAATAGGGGGAAAGGCTGGATGGGAGAGGAGTTGTCAGACAAATTGGTAACCTTCTAGATTAAAAGTTATGTAGCTAATAAGTGCTACAGGCAAACTTTACCCATATCCCAAAGGAGGGGCTGATTTCCTTAGAATTTATTTCTTTAAAAAAAAAAAAATTCAGTATAGAACTTAAAAACTGCATTATGAAATGCCCTGGGTCCTTCTCCTTCAGTTGTTGGACATATTTTAAATTCCATTAGCATCTGAATAAAGGAGTTTATTTTTTCCTTCTTCCTTCTTTCTCCCTTCCCAACCCCCAGACTCAAGGAGATCAGTCATGTTCCTGAAACCACACAGGACATTGAAACCTTTGTCTTTCAAATATGCTTAGAAATACAATTGCAGATGCTTTTGTTATTTCTAACATATTGCATAATTAAGTCTGATATTAGTGAGTGAGCTAGGTGAAAAAAACAATTCAGCAAGAAAAACAGGTATTTACGTCTATTTTCCTGGGATTTTCTCTAACGTGGCTTAAGTCACAGCCAGGATTAATCAACCTGGTAGTTCATCGCTGTGATGCATGGAGCCCAGGGACCCCGGGCTGCTTTGGAAAGTGTGGGCCCCAGACATGCTGGCACCCAGACCAGAATAAGCATACCAAGAAGAACGTGCAATAGAGGAGCTAAGACAGTGCTTTTAGATATTTCAGATAAAAAAGGAAGTGAGACTCAAATGATTAGCCTGTTCAGGGTCAGCATCAGAATCCTAATTATTGCAGGATTAGTACCCCCACTCAGTTATCATTACGCTTCAAGAGAATTTTGAGTTTGTGGCTTATAAAGATGATTAAAATGTTCTTGCGACTCTGTTCCAGACTCAGGAATAAGAACGGTGGCTGCCCTTACCGTATAGTCAACTCCACATGGAGACGCCCAGCCATGCTTAGGTGCCATGTGGTGGCTTCCAAATGCCATTTAAAGTTGTTCTTTACCATGAAAGCTTGGGGGACCTGAGTCTCCTTTTGGTGGTTGCATCTGGACTCCATTCTCTGGGCTTTGTCCCCGTTGTGTTGGTTTCTATGTTTGTTTTCCATCTGTTGGATATATTCAACTATAAATAATGAACAACCTGAAACCAGTGGATTCAACCATGAGGAGTTCCTGATTCACTTAACAAGATAATCTGGCAGTGTGAGTCTTAGGTTTTAATGGCTCAAACATGGTCCTCTCCACCCATCCTCAGTGGATAAGCTTTTATCCTCAAGTGTGTTCCTCTTGGTCATAAGATAGCTGCCACAGCTCAGGATCTCACCTCCTCATGCGGCATTGGATAAAGCAGGAATAATTCCTTATGCTTCTCTTATCTTTCATCAGGAAGGAAAATCTTCCTCAGAAACCCACCCTGCCTTCACCATATCTTCTTGTAGCTCTCTCTGGCTAAGGCTGGCTCACATGATTATTCTGAACCAATCCCTGGCAAAGGGCAATGGGCCTCCTGTCCTTGGTTTAGACCTTTTCCATCCAGGTGTGATCTCAGGGGAAGCACATCCATACCTTTTGGGAGCTTGTTAGGATTGCAGAGTCTCAGACCCGCCCCAGACCTGCTGAGTCTGAATCTTCATTGAACAAGAGGCCTGCTGGTGATCAGAGGATCTGAAATTGCTCCAACCTGAGCCCAATGATGATTCATACACTGGGGCTGGACGTGTTGCAATTTTGGAAAATCAGGATTATGCTAGTTAGTGGATGGAGTAGGTGGGAACGACTTTGGGTAGGCAACCATCAGTGTCTACCACAACCTTGTACTCCCTCATTGCTTAGATAGGGACTGCCACTTGTTTTTGTGACTATTACTTTCTCTTCAAAAAGCTCTTCAAATTTCTGTCTGCTAACATGCTACTCCAGGGAATGGTTTTGGTCCACTTGAGTTGGCCCTACATCCCTCCTTCAGCCTCTAGCCCTTGGATCATGTCAATATTCTCTTTGAGCACTGAGGTAAAGGGTACGTGTGTCATCCCACTTCCCTTCGGCAGGATCACTTTGTGAGTAGGGTGCAAGCTCAAAGTGGTCCTCCGTTGTGGTAGGATGAATGGTTCCCAAAGTTATCCAGGTCCTAATCCTGAAACCTGAACATGTTCTTTTATGTGATAAAAGAGAGTTGGCATATTTGTTTAAGGTAAGGATTTTGAGATGGGAAGATGATCTGGATTATCCAGTTGGACCCTAACTATGATCATAAGCATCCTGATAAGAGTAAGGTAGAGGGAGGGTTGACTTGAGAGAAAGATGACCCAGCAACAGAGGTGAGGAACGGAGTGATGCTGCTACACGTTACAGAATGTTAGCAGCCACCACAGCTGGGAGAGGCAAAGAACACATCATCGCCTGGAGCTTCCAGAAGGAACCAGTATTGCCAATGACTTCATTTGAGCCCGAGAAGACTCATTTTGGACTTCTGGGCTCTGGAGCTATAAAAAAATTCATTTCTGCTGTCTTAGGCCACTAGGTTTTGGGCAGTTTCTTCCAGCAGCCAGAGGAAGTGAATACACCCACCTCATAGCCCCTGGAATTCCCAGTGTCACAACTTTAAATCCATATGTGTTACTTTTCCATTGTTTTAATATAGTTTACAGATGGAATTACAGATTAATTTATACAACGCACTCAATACTGTTAAACAAAGATCCCCATTGGGTTAGGATAAGAAATTACACCCTTGGATCCCTATAGAGGCAATTATCTGCCCACCACAGTTTCAGGTCCTTGGTCACCATCATCATCTTGCCCCTGCAGCAGGGTGACAGGAGGGAGGGTAGGAGGGAGAGCCTGAGAGTCACCCTGCCCCTCTCCCCTACAATCCCAACACACACACCACTTGGCAGCTCACAGAGCAGAAAAAAACGCAGTTAGAAAACTAACTTCATATAGCTTTTCCAGATTCCATTCTATTGTGAGCCCAGTCGATTGCTCTTCTTTCCGCCGAAACTGTTTGACAGGACAATAAAGACTGAGAAAGGTCAGAAGCTAAGGCTGTGGAGAGACTAAACATGCCACTGAAATGAATAAATGGGGGTTACTAGAAGTGTGAGATGCATGAGATGGATCTAGGAAAGACTTAGAGGGGACAAGGGGGTTTCACACCAAGCAGGCACCCAGTGGGCAGAGGCTGCAACTCAGGCCTGTGAGGATGGCTGCAACCCTGCGGACAGTGGGGCCTAACCCCTAGCAGAGGGATAGAAGCGTTCCTGGAGTTGGCACATCTGTGCTGAGGGAGGCTTTTAAATATGTTCTTTGGACAGTGTTCATCTCAGGCCATTGGGATGAAGATGGATGAGGGTCTGAAGTGAGACAGACTAATGTGAAGAATCATTGTTTTCACTGCTGGGAAGGAGGGGGCAGAGGCTGTCACAAACCTGCAAGCACAGCTTTTTCTCAGAAATGAGCTCTCAGCCCTGAAGTCTTTCTGCTCCTAAACTCCACGTACTGCTAAATGGTGGTAATAACACATGACCCACCCTGGTCACCATTCCACTGCCTATGAGTCACGAGGCCCCAGAGCCATCTTGTCCACCACTGGCTCTGCCCGGCATAGAGCCTCACCCCCCATTCCCTCCCCAGTCCTGACTCCTCTGTTTGGACAGAGACAGCTTACTTTTCAATGCTGGCTCCCTTGCAGCCATGGCTGAGCCTTATGGTATAAACTTTCATCAGTAGAAAGGGCTCATAGGTGAAATTTATTGGGTGGATTTCCGTGTTTGCTGTTTTTTTGGACTTTGTCCTTGAAATTCCTCTGTTGATATCATCTTATTGGTGCATCTCCCCAAATAAAACAGATCATCAAGAAATGTAGACTTTGACTCTTAGCCTCCAAAGAAAGAAGAATCAAGTGAAATACAAAATACGTACGTACATACATACATACTTTAGTATTAAGTTCTGGAATTTGAGATTCCTATGGCCCAAGGCCCAACACTCAATAGGTTTGATAGAATATTTAGCCAATAGGTCCCTGCCCTCAACCAACCCCAGCCACAGAGAGGGGCCATGATCGATGCCTACATGGAAGACAAGGAGAACCCATAGAAGAAGAGAGAATGAGATAATAGAGTTGAAGCCCTTGCCCTTCTAGATGAAAACCCCTGGTGTGCAGGAGCGCATGCTCACCCAGGTGGAAGGTCTTGGCCATGGGCCATGCAAGGCCAAGGCACTGCGAGACCAGCTGCAGCCTCAGCAGGTACCTGTGGGGATAGATGCTGATGGTCAGAGCAAAACAGAGTGCTGGCCGCCACCAGAGAGGCCGGCATGGACAAAAGGTGGCAGGGACAGGGAACATCTTCCCCACCGACAAGGACTTCCACCCATCATCCTACCCCACAAAAGTGTAGCCATGGCATTAGGGACTGAAATGACTGGAAACTCTAAGAGAAAATTCAGGTAGCTTCATTTCCTTAACTTGCCTAAAATTTCACCACAGTTGGAATGGAGGCTTGTGGGGAGTGGGGGAGGGATAGGTTGAATTAGAAGGGAATAGTTGCCCATTTCTACACATGTACAAATATGGCTTGTGAAGTAATATAGCCAATATGCTAAGTTTATTACACCTATAATGAATTTAAAAGTTACCTTAAGCTCTAGATTTTCACTCCCTATTGGAAGAGAATTTGGTTGGATGCATTTCATCTGCCTTTACTGCCTTCTCTGTCCTTCCCAGTACAGCCGATCTGCACAGATGACAGCTTCGTCTGAGTGGTTTCATCCGCCCTGTGAACTCACTGAATGTGCTTTATATGTTTCTAAAAATAATCAAGATACAAGCAAATAGCCACCCTAAGGGGACTAACATTTATTAAGTACTTGTTATGACGTCATTGTTCCCGAGCCGTGATGAATAGTACCTTACTGCATTCAGTCCCACCAATTACCTGGGATGTGGCTGCTATTATTCTCCATGTACAGAGGAGGAAGCAGAGCTTCGGTGACCTACCCAAGGATGCGTGACTTGTACTGAACTGCCTTGCCAGATACACTCGGAAGCACACTGAATATAAGATCCACAGAAGATGAAAGTGTTAGAAGGCAGGAAATGCCAGCTGAGAAGATATTTAGGGCTTGACCACCATGTTCCCTCTGCCTCAGTTTCCTTCTGAAAACACACCCCTAAATGTGTGTTGGCAAAGTGGACAGCTTGTGAAGAAAAGGTGTGTGGCTCAAGGACCTGGAAGGAGCAGGGGACACAACAACCGGTTGCAGACCACCATTCTCTCTGGAACGAGACGAGGGTCCAGGTGACTTGTTCCCTGGCATTGACAGCATCCTTGTCTAGAGCCTGGTGATGAGCCCTCTGGCTCCCCTGACCTGTGCCCTTGATGCATGGACAGGTAGACTAGCACAGAGGCTAAGCATAACAGGCTCTGGAGGCCCGGTAGCTTGGATCCATATCCTGGATGGGTCCTCCGCAAGTCATTTGACCTCTCTGTACCTTCAGCCTCTTTATCTGCAAACCAGACATAATAATGCTATCTACTCCAAGGCAGTGCCAGATGAGTGAGTGAGTAACATACATAAGATATTTAGGAAGCACTTGGCACGTGGTTAGGGCTGGGAAGACGTTGGCGATTATTAGTAAGTGGTCTTGGGATCAGCTGACAGGATTCACCAGCTCAGCAGCTGGGAAAGTTTCCCCAAGGAGCTGGTTCAGAATCTAAGTCACAGACCAGTCTCCTTGTTACTCTATAATGTCTAGTTGTGTAAGAAGGCTTCTTGAATAAAATGGGACCTCTAATGCATCCTTGTTTTACATCTTTGGAAATTGGGAATGGCAAGACTTGTTTGCTCTGACATAGCCGGTGAGATAATTACCCAGCAGGCTTCAGAGAACTGAGGCATTTTCTGGGCAATCAATCTGACTTCTAGCCTAACAGAATCAAGCACGGTAAATGGTACCATCTACTTGAATGAGTAAAGGAGGTAGCCATGGCGGTGGAGATCCTACTACCGCCAGGCCCTGATGGGCCACTCATTCTCCTGACACATCTGAGTGAGTTATCATGGGTGTCTTTGTATAAGCAAGAAAAGAAACCCTAGAGGAGCTAAGTTACTCCCAAAGGCCAATGGCTAACGGGTGGAGTGGGGTTCACGCTCAGGGCTCAGGTCTGCCTTCCCCCACCCCATCTGCTTTATCTTTTGTCTTTTAAATCTCTCTCTTTTTTTTTTAAGTTTTTCTTTGTCCTGACTTTCAGGGCTATATGTGGCTCTCAGCCACTCTATACACTTTACTGCTGGCTCCTAATATCTTCTGCTCAGGACAGTGACTCCTTCTGTTTGGGGGTACTCGAGCCCATTCTCCTAGCCAGGCTCTCTCCTCATCTCCCTCCCCGGAGAGCTGCTTCAGCAAAAGCTAAGAAAGTCACTTCCAGCAGTGAATGTGAGTGGGGGGTGAACTCTTATACTCCCTGGGGACATTAGCTATGCCTCAACCTTGGGGACTACCTCTCCAGAGACTGGGATTCAGTCTGGTAGATGATGTTGGAGAAAATAAATTCAAAGTGAGGGCTAGCCAGTAAATACTGGGTTCTAGAACACTGAACAGTCTGATTAAATGAAGGTCCCGTGGAAAATCATAAGCCCACTAGTAGCCGACTAGTAAGATCTAGTATAAGCATGGCTTCCAACACAGAACCTAGAAATCCATGAAGATGCAGATGACGGTACTATGGACCGCTGGGGCCTGTCCCAGTTCCTACACACTGCTGTTCTCTAAAGTACTCTAAAGTGGGTGTAGCCCCAAAGTCTTCTTCCATTTTGGTTTCTGTAACAAAATGCCATAAACTAGGTGTCTTAGAAACAATAGAATTTTTTTTTCTTGCAGTTCTGGAAGCTGGTAAGTCCGAGATCGTGGCCCTAGTGGGTTTAGTGTTTGGAGAGGATCTGCTTCCTAGATAGTTATCTTTTTACTGTGTCTTCACATGACAAAAGCTACCTGGAGTCTCTTTTATAGGGATACTAATTCCAGTCACAAGGGCTTCATCCTCATGACTTAATCACCTCCCCGAAGCTCCCACCTCCTAACACCATCACCTTTTGGGTTAGGATTTCAACATACAAACATTCAGACTATAACACCCAACAAAGAGAAACTGCGGTTATAGCCCCGAATAAGTGCAGTCCATTCAAAGTATTCATTAGAGCCAAGGCTGCTTGGGAGAAAGGTCACACTCCATTTCTGGGCTTTTTCTCTGATCCCACCCACCCTGGGGCATCCTAAGAAGGAAAGCTGACATTTATTGAGAGCTACTGTGCTCCAGGCCCTTGTACACCCATGTCAGTCTCTGGAAAGCCTTTATGATCACGCTCATGCTGCGGGGTGGGTGTCAGGAAGTTTACTTGGGTTGCTTTCACCTGAGACGGCCCCGTGTGGGTCCCATGTGCTCAGGCTCTTTTTTCATTCATTCTATACCCACTCCTCCTGACTTCCCTGCCTTGTCTGCTAAAATGCTCTTGGTTTTTTGAGGTCCCCTGAAAATCCTCCACAAAGGCATTTCCTGACCACATCCCCATAAACAGTACTTTGGTTTTGGGTCTGTATGCCTCTATGATTGGACCTGACTTTGTACTACAATAGCCAGCTGTGTCCACAGCCATCTCCCACAAAGTTCCTTGGGGGGTTCACGGTTCACAGAACTCAGCTGCAGCCACCTTTCTCCACAGTGAGGACAGGTCAGAGCCATGCTGGCTGATACAAACTCCGATTCTGCCACTTCCTAGCCATGTGACAGAGGGCAGGTCACTAAAGCGTCTATAACTCTTTATAAAATTAGGATGTAAAATCAGGAGGGAATGGCCTCTCCGGTGGTTTCTGTGATGATGTTATGAGATTATGTCAGTAATGCATCAGCTTCTGTAACAATTATCTTCATCTGTCTGCAAGCATCTTTCATCTAGGTACTCAATTAGCTGGGATCCGGTGTCCAGCACGGTGCCTGGTACACAGTGGGGACACAGTATTGTTTTACATGAATGATGGAATGACCTGAGGTACCCAAAATAAGAACTCTAGAAGACTGAGAGCAGGGCATGTGCAGGGATATTCACATTTTTCCCTTTCTTGACTTCCAATCTGATTCTAACTTAGCTTGAGGAATTCCTACAACCCAGTTCTGTTGACCAGGATGTCACATAGATTACTGTGTTGCTCTATGACATATTGCATTCAAAGGCACCCTGAATATCTACTAATCCCTTCTCCCATTCATGCACGGCATGTTCATTGAGTTTCTACTATGTGCCAAGTCCTTTTCTAAGCACTAAGGATATAATAGTGAGCAGAAAAGACAAAGACGCTTTCACTTATAAAGCTTACGTTCTAGTTGGAGGAGACAAATAATAAATATAAGTAACAGAATAATAGTAATAGTAGGGGCTAGAGGTCATAGAGAAAAACAAAGGGGAGTGTGGAGAGGGCTGGTGACTGAGAAGATGGCATTTAAGCAAAAATTTTAAAAAAAGTAAGGAAGCAAGGCTTGTCTAAATCTGGAAAAAGAATGTTCCAAGAAGAGGAGAAGCCAGCCCAGAGGCCCTACAGTAACAGTGTGCCTGGCTTGCTGGGGGCGGCCGGTTCATATGGTATCGAGTGTATAAGGCAAGAGAGTAAGAGAGGCCACATCGGGCAGAGTGAGAGGGCCCAGTGGCGCTTAAATTCTCACTGAGTGACATGGAACTGTTGGAAGGTCTTGAACATAACAGTGACCCAATATGACTTACTTTCCACTGTATCTATGATTCTTACCAACTCTTATAAAACAGTTGGCCTCAAAAACTGCCATTAAAAATATCAGGTAGAGGGATGCCTGGGTGACTCAGTGGGTTGAGTGTCTGCCTTCGGCTCAGGTCATGATCCAAGGTCCTGGGATTAAGCCTCTCACTGGGCTCCTAGCTGTGCAGGGAGCCTGCTTCTCCCTCTGCCTGCTGTTTCCCCTGCTTGTGTTCTCTCTCTCTCTCTCTCTCTCTGACAAATAAATAAAATGTTTTTTTAAAGTCTTTCAAAAATGTCAGGTAGAGTAAAAATACCAAATATATACAAAAAGGAATTGTGTAGAGATTGCATTATTTTAACTGAAACTCAAGGTGTTTGCTGCTTGGAATGCATCACATTGAGCATGACCCAAAGAACTTTTAATTGCTTGTCACAAGTAAGGAGATAGGGAGACAGCTCCCAAAGCACTCTCTCCCATGGGGTTGGTACAAGGAGCGCTTATTCAGTGTACTGGGCAGGTGGGGGGTTGGGGGGTGGGGGGTGGGCTGGGAGCTGCCATAGGCACTTTTAGTTCTATTGCACATGCCTACCATGTCAACCATGCAGGTGCATACACACACACTCAAAAAATGGCAGTAAAGGGCGCCTGGGTGGCTCAGATGGTTAAGCATCTGCCTTAGGCTCTGGTCATGATCCCAGGGTCCTAGAATTGAGTCCTTTATCAGGCTCCCTGCTCAGTGGGGAGCCTGCTTCTCCCTCTACTTCTCTCTCTGTCTCTCATGAATAAATAAATATATATTTTTTTAAATGGCAGAAAAGTCCTCCCACAGGAGAAGATTTGAACATAATAATGAGCTATAGATAACTTCAGGACAACCCAAGAGGACTTCTGCAGAGGTCCTCAGCTTTAATCAAACTCCAAATGGCTCGTGTTAGGGCTATCAAGTGAGACACACCAGGCAAGGGCCCACCAGGTGAAACATCTATCTAGTCGGGCTTCTCCCTGGCTCAAACTGTTAGCTCTACAAAACAAAACACATTTCTTCTTGCTTCTCTCTCTTCCCTCTTATTGGGAATAGCTTTCAGCCCTCTTATTTGGGTAACTTTACCATTGCATCCTAGCTAACACTGGTAGTGCCAATTTTCTTTTATAACCTTGCACTCCTTTAATTTAAAAGTACTTGTTTCATATACACAGATCCAGAGAACTCAAAATTTGCACCAAATATTCTATAGCTATCGCCTATGAGTAGCTACAGGAGTTTATATTATCTTCATAACTGTCTATTTTAAAATCTTACACAATTATCTCAAAGGTTTTATACTTAATTAAAGTGTAGCATACAGAAATCACAAGGGTACAGCTTGATGAAATTTCTCAGAGCGAGTATTCTCTTTAACCAGAACTAGATGGAGAACCACGTTCCAGCATCCCCCAACCTTGCCTTGTGGCTACTTCCTGTTGCCACTCTGCCCCACACCCAAGGGTAGTTTCTTTCTTCACCTCCACCACCACAGACTGGTTTGGTCTCACTTCAAACTTTAAGTGGATGATGAGGTATGGTCTCTCTTATATCTGGCTTCTTCTGCTCAGAGTTGTTGGTGAGACTCATCCATGTGTAGGAGTGGTTGTAGATGCTTGATTCTTCCTGCTATGTCATTGTGTGGATGAACCATAATATATTTCTCTAGTCTGTTGCTCATGGCTCATTCAGACTCTTCCAAATAGTGCTTCTATGACCATTCTCATAGATGTTCTCTGGGGGACGTATGTCCATATTTTGAAGTGACATCATAAGATACACTGTCAGCTTCACTAGTGAAGTATGTTTTTAAGGGAATTACTCTGGTTTGCTGTGTTAAGATCAGACTCAGAGATGTCAAGAATAGACACACAGAAACCAAGGAGAAGTTAGAGGATGGTCCGGTAGGTATGAGTGTTGCTTGGACCAAGATGGAAGCAGTCTGGGTGGTGGAAGGTAGTTGAGGTCTGCATGTATTTTGAATATCCCTTCTTAGAGAGCTGTGCTCTTACTGGTGGTGGTTGGTCCAGCATTGTATTGTCACCTCAGCTGAGGTGCTGTCTCAGGAGGGCACAGAAAAGGATTTCATGGTATCGCCTTGTTGGCCCCCTGGTGTTTAATGCGGAAGCCCCACTCCTTGACATGGTAGCCGCAGTAGCTATGGCTCCCACCATTGGGCCAAACAGGAAATCTCAGAAAGCTCTAGATGGCCAGTGATAGAAGATAAAGCAAGATCAGAGGGTAGATTTTTAAGTACTTTTCTTCTGAGCGAGCTTGCTGCCTTCAGTGATGTGACTGCCATTAAAAGTTACACAGATTTTCTTATAAGATTCTTCCCTCATGTCTCAAAGGGACCAACTTACAACTTGGTCCATGGGTAGCTTGTTTTCCAAAACTTTTTAAGCAAGCAGAAATTCACTGTTGTCTAAAATGCCTGACCCTTTTCAAGACTCCAGTGAGTTTCCTCCAGCATGATTCTTCCTTTATACAGACTAACATTTCTCATTGCTATCTCTACGGTTGAGCCTCCATGGCTATTTGTGGTCCTCACAGGAATTCAGGTCTGTAGGCATCCAGGATGAAACATGGAGAACAATCTCTCCGGAGCTCCCCAACCTACACCCTGCTTCCCAGCCCTTTGGTTCATTTCTCTCCACATCTGAGTGTTGTGAGACAGATTCCCACTGCCTTTTGCAGATCATCATTTTTGCATAAGTTTCTGCATTCTCCTGAATTGACTGAAAACTTAGACAGTGCTTGATTTTGTTCAACTTTCTCTCTTTTTATATTAATAGAACTCTTCTTAACCCATACAGAACTTTTCTTTCACATAACAGAAGACCTCTTTTTCTTCCAAGGAAACAAGGTCATACACACCAGCTTAACTCAATCAATAAGCAAATGGATTATCAAGTATCCTTCAAATAAATAGCCTATACTGCTTGACTGCCAATGCGAGTGACATCTTTGAGCTAAATCTGATAGAGAAAGACTGGAATACCTGATTCCTATGTGGGGTTTTGTTGTTGTTTTTCCTTGAGATAAGATGAAACTTGAGTCTTCAGACAACCCTGTCATTGATTTTTAGTCTTTTATCCTCCACGAAAGAAGCCCCCTTGTTCCTGCTTTAGCAAAATAGCAAACAGCTTTTGCTTCTTTTTAGAGCTCTGCTTCTCTCCCTCGCTCACCTCTCTTGGATGAGGGGGGCCTACAGTCTGTGGTGACACAGGATGGGTAAGGAGATGCTTCTGGATTGCCCTCATCCACTGAGCCCCTTGTCACCTGTTAGAACACAGTTGGGGGCAGGGTGCTGGGAAGCAGGTGGGTGGGAAAGCACATGGTTTCTGCAAAGAACAAGTTTACTGGGAAAGGCTGCTGAAAAACAATAAAGTGTGGCATTTGATGGGATTTAAACACGTATATAAGATGCACCAAAAAATGGGGGAAACATTCAATTATTAAAGATCAGTGATGTGCTCACTGCACACCCAATGCAACTGTTGAAAGAAGAGCCTCAAGGGTTACTCTGAAAATGTCTGCTTCTGATAAGCGACCCCTTCTCCCAGACCGTCCTGGGATCCTGGCTCCCCTGACCCCCCTAATTATTCTATTGGGCCCTCGAGTGCCTCCAGACCAGCCAGCCAGGAAGTCTGCTGTCATTGTCCCCTTCCTCCAGCGTCATCCATTGTTCAGATGACTGCTGGGCACCCGCTAAAGAGTCAGGACTGTACCAAGAGTTGTAGAGAGGAGGAAACCAAGGCTTTACGGCTTTTATGATGTAATGTCTGCAGTGCGATGTGATAGAGTGCTGTGAGGAAGTAATCAGGGCCAACACGTGAGTTCTGCTCACCAGATACAGGTTTATGTGCATTACATCATCGGGTGCCGTCAACAGCTGGAGGCAGAAGGCAATGCTACATCCATATCACAGATGTGAAAACTGAGGTGTCAGATCTTAAGGCACTGCTCAAGGTTGCAGCCTTATCTGCAGGAGTCCAGAGCCGGAGCTCCCAGCAATGCGGAGCCAGAGGGAACAGGATGGGTTCTGGAGGCATCCTGCAGCTGTCCAGCCGACTTTTCCAGAGATGTGAGTGAAGAGCCAGATCTGAAGGAGAAGCACGGCTAAGTTTATTTGGGGAGGGGGAAAGTCCTTTCAAACCAAAGGAGCAGCAGGGCACATGGGCACAAGACTAGTCTAGGGTTTGGCTGGTCTGATGTCAGTGCCTCCCCACCCCGGGGGGCATAACTGAGGTGCGAAGATGAGCCAGCAGATGAGGCCAGAATCAGATGCCTGTGAATCCCAGTGCTGGTTGTTGTCTAAACCGGGCTTCTAATAGCAACCTCTCTGCTCCAAAATGTCCCAGTTTGGATGACAAGTTTCATGGTCACTCTGGGGACAGAAAGAG
>PITA01020217.1:0-19837 GCA_004023965.1 Spilogale gracilis
AAAAAAAAAAAAAAGAAAAAGAACAAAACTGAAGGTGTCACAATCTTATTTCAAGATAGACTACAAAGCTCTAAGAGTCAAAAGAGTATAGTACTGGAACAAAAATAGACACATACATCAATAGAACAGAAGAGAAAGCCCAGAAATAAACCCATGATTACATGGTAAATTAGTCTACAACAAAGGAAGTAAGAATATGCAATGGGAAAAAGATAGTCTCTTCAACATATGGTGTTGGGAAAACTGGACAGTTATATGCAAAAGGACAAAACTGGACTATTTTCTTATAGCACATACAAAAATAAACTCAAAATGGATTAAAAATCCATTTGAGACCTGAAACCATAAAAATCCTGGAAGAGAACACAGGCAGTAGTTTTTCTGACATCAGCTATAGGCAATATTTTTCTAGATGTGTCTCCTGAGGCAAGGGAAACAAAAGCAAAAATAAACTATTGAGACTATATCAAAATAAAAAGTTTCTGCACAGCAAAGGAAACAAACTAAAAGACAACCTACTGAATGGGAGAGGATATTTGCGAATGATACATCTGATAAGGGGTTAATATGTAAAATATATAAAAAACATATACAACTGAACACCAACCCCCCCTGCCCCCCCATCCAAACAATCCAATTATAAAATGAGCAGAAGGGGTGCCTGGGTGGCTCAGTAGTTTAAGCGATTGACTCTTGGTTTCAGCTCAGGTAATGATATCATGGGTCATGAGATTGAGCCCTGCATCAGCCGAGAGTCTACTTGAAGATTCTCTCACTCTGCCCCTACCCCCACTTTCTTTTTCTTTCTTTTTAAAGATTTTATTTATTTATTTGACAGTGAGATAGTAAGTGAGAGAGAAGAAGGTCAGAGGGAGAAGCAAGAAGCAGACTCCCCGCGGAGCTGGGAGCCCGATGCGGGACTTGATCCTGGGACTCCAGGATTATGACCTGAGCTGAAGGCAGTGGCTTAACCAACTGAGCCACCCAGGCGCCCCACCTACCCCCACTTTCATGCCCTCTTTCTCCCCTTCTCTCAAATAAATAAATCTTTTTTTAAAAATATTTTATTTATTTATTTGACAGAGAGAGAGATTACAAATTGGCAGAGAGGCAGGCAGAGAGAGAGGAGGAAGCAGGCTCCCTGCTGAGCAAAGAGTGTGACGTGGGCCTCGATCCCAGGACGCTGGGATCATGACCTGAGCTGAAGGCAGAGGCTTTAACCCTCTGAGCCACCCAGGCCCCTCAAATAAATAAATCTTTTTAAAAAAATGGGCAGAAGACATGAACAGACATTTCTCCAAAGAAGACATACAGATGGTCAACAGACACATAAAAAAATTCTCAATATCACTCATCACAGAAATGCAAATCAAAACCACAGTGAGATATCACCTCACACCTGTCAGAATGGCTAAAACCAAAAACATAAGAAAGAACAAGTACCAATGAGGATGTGGAGAAAAAGGGAGCTCTTGTGCACTGTTGGTGGGAATGCATTGTTGGTGTGACCACATGGAAAAAAATTAAAAATAGAACTGCCATATGATTCAATAATTCCAGTACTGGGTATTTACCCAAACAATACAAAAACACGAATTCGAAAAGATATTATGTGCCCCTATGTTTACTGCAACATTATTTACAATAGCCAAATTATAGAAGCAGCCCAGCGTCCACTGATAAATGAATGGATAAAGAAGAGATGGCGTATATATCTACACACACGCACACACACACACACAATGGAGTATTGGCCATAAAAAAGAATGACATCTTGCCATTTGCAACAAGATGGATGGAACTAGAGGGTATAATGCTAAGCGAAATAAGTTGGGTAAGGGAAACAAATAGCATGATTTCACTCATAGGTGGAATTTTCAAAACAAGACAAATGGTAAAGGAAAAAGACAAACTAAGAAAGGGACTCTTAACTACAGAGAAAAAAACTGGTGGTTGCCAGAGGGGAGGTGGGTAGGGGGATGGGTGAAATAAGTGAAGAGAGTTAAGAGTACACTTATTGTGATCAGCACTGAGTACTGTATAGAGTTGTTGAATCACTACATTGTACAACTGAAACTAATATAACACTGCTAATTATACTGGAATTAAAAAAATAAATTAAAAAATATATCTTTACTACTTCTAGTTTTCAGGAATACAAGAAAGGACATTTTCTTATATGCTATAAAGAAACCTACAGCAAAGTAGTCCAGGGGCTTGACTTTCTGTATCTTAAAATATAAAAAGTAGTATTTTTAAATAACCATAAAGATCGGTTATACTTAGATCTCATGGAGCTAAATTAAGCCAATAAAGGGCTGCCCCAAGATTAAAATGAGTAGTGTATTCATTCATACATCTTTTAAAAGCCACTGTATATCAGAGGCATAGTGGGTGGATGGAAATGATGCTGACCTGAGTCAAAAGACCTGCTTCCAGCATTGTGACCCTTGGCATGTCTCTGGCATTATCTGTGGCTGGCCATTCAGATAATATCTAAGGATGTCTCCAGATCTTTGGTTCTATATAATCTAGGGCAACAGAGAATTATCTGACCTCTCCTCTTACTGCCTATTCAAAGGGGTACTGGAACTATAATCCTGATAAGATTAAATCATGGATATAGCTTGGGGCAGCTAGGATGAGGAGGGGGTAGAGAAAGACAAATGATTTGGTACCATAAATAGTTCATTGTTTGATTTTTAGTTGGGTATTGCTTGTTTTGATCATACAATTCACAATCTAGTTTTCTTAGAGCTCAAGCAAACTGGAAGTACTCCTATGATGAAGATGGAAAATAAGGCTTAAAGGCATTAACTTCTTTCTAGGTCACATATGCCAGGTTAAATTGGTCAGCTTGGAATAGGAACATAAAACCATATAATAAATCATAAAATAACTTTCATTCAAGCTTCATGCCACTGGATGCACGTGGTGCCATTCTACCATGGGTTGTGATTTCCTAGAATGCAAACAATGTCAAATTCAGAGAACACTTCTGAGCACTAAAATTGTGCAACCTATGGATCTGAGATGGGGTTCGAGCAGCAAGCCCAAGGTAGCACTCTTGCCTCGAATTCTATTCCTCTCAAAGCAAAAAGAGCATTTTGTGGGTTCTGCTGGTTATTTAGGAGACCGGAAAAATCTTGGAAGATTCACTCTGAATTTCTTTTCTGTTTTCAGAGAGACAGACACATTGTGGAGATGTGGCTGGGACACTGACTTAGAAAAGGCAGGAGCAATTACAACATGTTTATATGCCTATGTAAACTCGGGCACTGGACCGCTCTGCCCCTGTGAATGAGTGTTGTGCTATGAGTTAATATGTAAAAAACACTGTTTTTGGCTGCCTATCTGAATCAGTTAGAATGTTTTTGGCTGCAAGTAACAGAAAACCCAATTCAGACTGGCTTGAGCAATAAGGGAATAAAGCTATGCCATTGGCAAGAGGTGGGGCATCTCTCTTTCCCTTCAATTTTCTTGGCTCTGCCCTCTTATGTGCATCAGCTTTATCCTCAGGCTGGTAGCCAGATGTCCTCAGCAGTTCTGAGCCTCCTATCTTCCCACAACAACACAGAGCAAGAGAGCCTGTTCCTCTTTCTTCGGATATTGTTGTGGGAAGACGTGCAAAAAATAATTTGAGAAGGCTCCAGCACGCTTCCCCTCACATCCCATTTGTATGTCTTTGCAGAAGGCTTAACTGGGAGGCCTGAAATAGCCACTGGTTAAAAGAGGACACAGTCCTGGAGTCAGGAGCAAACACTCTGTGTTACTGATACAAAATAGGGGAAACATGGGATAGATGGGAATACAACCTTTCCTCAGTTTAAAATACAACTGACTAGATACCGGGTTCAACTTCTGGCAAACACCGGTCTTCAGAAATAGCTTTCCATAATGAGCAGTGACAAGGGTGGCGAGCATTGCAATGTGAATAGTCTCATTTAATCCTCAGAACCACCTAAGGTAGGTACTATTATTGCCTTCATTTCCCAGATGAGGAGAGTAAGCCTTTCAGAGATTAGGCAACTTGCTCTAATTCGCACAGTTAGTAGTATAATCAAAGAGTATAATGCCAGAATCCTTGTTGTTAACAATTTTCTATATCCCAGACTTTGGCTAGAGCTAAGTCCTCTGATTCATGGGTCAGAGATCAGGATGCAATAAACCACTTAGTTATAAGGACAACAATAGCATCCTACTGAGGGGTTTCCTTTGTAGACAGCTTTGGGTAACATATTGATTTGGCCCAGTGAATCTGTGATATTTGGTTTTCAGAATGGAGGAATAATAGTGATATCAGTTTATCATAAATTAAATGATAAATTTGGGAAAGCATTATGAACTCTTTTAGACAATGGCCATTTGCTTCAACACACAGAAGTAACAAAATATTGTGGCCGTAGAATCTTTTCTCAGTAATTAAAAGATTGATTTCTAAGGGGGAAAAAAAAAACTACAAAAGAGATTAGTTATCAATTTAGTTAGTAGCTTTTGGAAGGAGATCATATTACCTGAGGGAATATGTACAACTGAGGGACAATGAGAAGTTTGTAAAAAGGAAAATGTGTTGCTGGTTAGATGGAATGCACTGACACCTACACCCATCCTTCCTACAGAATCATTTAGTGACTGTGGGGACAACCTGATTTTGTGATGGAAGGCAACAGGTGACCAATGATTATTTTTAGCTTAAAAGATAGTTTAAAATGAAACATGATGCAATTAAGAACACAGGTAGCTACTGCACTGTAAATGTTATTAACTATTTTTCTTTTTCTTTTTTAAGATTTTATTTGTTTTTTTTGACAGAGAGAAACACAGCGAGAGAGGGAACACAGGCAGCAGGAGTGAGAGAAGGAGAAGCAGGCTTCCCGCCAAGCAGGAAGCCAGATGAAGGGCTCGATCCCGGATCTCCGGGACCATGACCTGAGCCCAAGGCAGTCACTCAACCAACTGAGCCACCCAGGAGCCCCTAACTATTTTTCTATTTTTAGCTCTTGGCATGGAAACACAAATATTTGAAAATGTTTTCCTTTTTTTTTTTTTTTTTTTGGCAAAGTAGGGCATTTAATTGTTTGGATGGTCTTAAAAATTACAGTTGAGTTGAGAAATCAATTACAAAAGAGATGTTCCTTTACTCCATTTTTTTATTCATGTGACATTTTCCATTTGTCCCTGAACAGGTTTTGTAAGCAGAAACTCTGCCCATTTTGTAGGTCGGTGGCTCCCTGCTGCACTGTTTTGGACCTTCAATCACTTGTGACATGCCTACAGTCCACAACTTCTTGGGTGTCTCTTTTAGCTATCATCATCTGAAAAGACATCTAAAAGGGTTTTTTAGTGGTTGAGAGCATTAGGTTTCATTTCTTGCATTCCACACTGTAAGTGGAAAAGTTGATCCACATCGACATGAAGGGCTCAATTCTGTATGAACTTTTTGTTTTTCTATCAGAAATAATCCTTCCTCTCTTCATTCCTTCTTCCTTCCTTCCTTCCTTTTTTAAAAAAAAATTATTTGAGAGAGAGAGAAAAAGAAAGAGAGACAAGGGGCTGAGGGAGAGGCAAAGGAAGAATCCCAAGGAGACTGTGCACTGAGTGCAGAGTCCGAAATGGGGCTCAATCCCACCACCCTGAGATCATGACCCAAGTCAAAACCAAGAGTCAGATGCCTAACTGACTTAGCCACCCAGGTACCCTACCTTCCTTCCTTTCTTTCTGGTAAGGCTCAAATTCATCTAAAACTTGTTGATTCTTTCCCAGAGATACATCACCCAGTAAAACTAAACCCACCCCACTGAAAATGATATCAACCAGCAAAAGCATGGCTATTTTAAAACTGGAGACCTGTTTGCAGAATGACTAAACTTGCTAAGTAGCAAAATATAGAGACAGTGTCCTGAGATCAAGAAGAGTCAATCATCAACCACTCTGTTGTTTTTAAATGGACTTACTAGGCTTTTAAAGAAGTATTATTCCAATAAAATAATACACAAATAAATACAAAAGGGCAAATGCAGAGACATATTGCAAGTAAGCTTGCATACCAAAAAGGTAAGTGCAAATTAGATTTGAATATTCATGAGTCACAAATCATTGACAGTTTGAAATAATGCAAAACAGCTTTATAAATGAGGTTAAGGCAAGGGACATCAAAGAAATGCATTGCTAAATCAATAGCAATTTGATTGTGCATATATACTTGTAAATTGTGGTTACAGTTTTTGTGACATGGGAGAAAAAATACTGTGTATCTGATGAAGGAAGAAGACACATAAATATTCCTTTTGTATGTCATATTTCTCTAATTCATCATCTACTTGGCTACCAGCCAGGTAGAGAGTGGTTGGACATCATATTTCCCCCCCAAAACAAAGTTTCCTTTTCAAAGACAGAGTTTTAGGCTATGTCTGAAGTGCCCTTGCTTGTTCTGCTAAACAGAATTCAACAGAGAACAATTCCTTTAGAGTTGCTCTCTAAAATAAAGCAACTCAACTCTTAAATCCCTTCGCAACAAAATGACTTCCATCAGTGAAAAGATAGTTTTAATGAATATTCTTCTATTTAGAAGGAAGCAGATGAATTCAAAGTATAGGAATACTTTGGAATAATTTGAAATATAAAATATAGGCAACATTTTAATGTAAATAAAATGCTTTCATTTTGCCCAGCAAGTAACTAGTCATTATTTTGTTGGTGGTTCTCTTGTACCAGTGGCTTTTGGTGTGGGTGTGCGTACACACATGTGTGCATGTATGGAGAGAGATCTGAAATCGTAGGACTTACTAATTAAAGACTTGTTTAGGGACGTGAAGCAGAAATGTTTCCAATCAATTTTTTTTCACAAGTGTCTCTTTGGGTTACTATCTGTAAGTTACGAAGTATTTCTCCAAGATGTTTTCCTCTGCCATCCTCCTTATTGTGTTCTGTCTGCTTTCTAAGATGATTGATGAAGTTAGTCACATCACGTGAAAGTTGTGGCACACAATAGCACTAATTTTGGAAGAGGCTGGGGGACTGTGGTCTGTTTAGAAAACTAATTTATATCTATTTGCTGGGCCATGCTTTAAGGCTGACATTTAGTGTTGGGAGGTGACATCCAGATGTGGTATAATTAGAAAGAGAGAATTTTGCATTGTCTCCAATTCCCTGCTCTGTTAGAAAAGAAGCTAAGATGACTTGTGTGCTATTAATAATCAAGAATATCTATAACTTCCAAAAGCAATGGCCTTGGTAATTTTTAAGGTTTTTATGTGAAGTCTGCAGTTATAATTTGTCAGTATTGATTCAGTTCAAGTTTAGCACTGTATTTGTAACCAATACTTCGTTATTTTGGTTCTATAGCTAAAAATTTCCTGACTCTCAAGTCTTACTAACTCGTTTGATCTTAATAAGCAAGTTTTCTGTTACTCCTTTCAGCAAACATTTTGTCATGATATCGGATGAGACTATTTAAGTGATCCAATTTCATTTAAATTGTTTAGCTATAATATTTGATTTAATGATTGCCAGTAGCAGCTGTCTACATAGACAAATACCTTTTTTTCTCTATTGTAGCTCTATTTAGTTTTTTCCTCTATTTACTTCCAAAATTATTTTGGTTCCTTTTGGTCAGTTACTAAACTTTCTTGACAAGGAGGATAATTTACAACACTTACATATTTATTTTGATTAAGTCCTTCTTCATATACATGTGTATATATAGTTTTAAAAATTCCTTAATCTCTAAATTAAAACATGGTATGTTGGACCAGCCAAGCAATTTAGACATTTCATTCTCCTTCCTTGCAATCTGAGATGAGAGGAAAATCAGTTGGGTTTTTCCTGCCTTTTTAAACTGGGGGAGCTAAAACCTTGAGTTTTGATTTCTACAGCACACAAGCATCTGACTAGCCAATGCCATTACTGAGATGAATTTCTTTAACCATCTTCCTTGCCTAGGATCAAGAAGCTACAGGGCCTGGTGGCTGTCATTTCTGGTAATTCAATTTCAGAGTGAAGGAAAGACAGAATAAAATAAAAGACTTAGCATCGATTCTGAGTTACTTAACACTGACTTACTGAATTCCAATGAAGTCTTGTCTTATCGTGAAAAAGAAATAGTATCTCTCCATCCAAAATGTCACTTTGGGAGACCCTTGGACCTCATGCTCATTTTGCTATGTAAATAGAATTAATTTTATCTTGAAAGAGTGGCAGTTAAGGGATTTTCTGTTTCTTATTCTGCCACTAAGTGCTGCTATGAACTTATACAAAGTACTTAAAATTCTTTGGATCTCTGCTTCCTCAATTATAAAAGAAGAGGTGGGTCTAGAAGCAATAGTTTCCAAACAGTGCTTCTGAATCCATAGGGCCATGAGAAATCAGCAAGTCTTGATGGAGGAGGAAAGACTAGCTGGTGGAAATCAGGGTAAAGACTATCACCTTTCTTCTTGTTTGCATTCTGGTCTTAGCAAATACAATTTGAGGAAAGGGACTTAAAAGCTTGGAAACATTGAATTTGAAAGGTAATGATTGTTAAGAGTTCTTATTTTTGCTAATTCTGATCTACAAATTACTTCACTCTAAAACTATTCCAATGAATATTGTGTTGGCAAGGACTATCATGTTCTTGGTTTCTCCTTTAAAATAGAGGCTGTAAAAAAATTTCCTAAAACCTCATGGAAGGGAAGCCTAGAAAAGACAAAATGGAAGATGAAATGTTAGTAAAATTTTCACTGAACTTACGCATGATGTCATGACAATTACTTAACATGGCATTCACACCTCTTGGCTGGCTGCTCTTTCCCTGGGCCACCTTGCTGTACCAAGACATTGTAGTTTCTGGGGGGTACCAATACATTGTAGTTTAACTGAATGATCCCTTTGAAATTGAATAATGCACTACCTACATGGCTGTTCCAGGCTTGGCTTCTTCAACATCGATTCAATAGCTGCTTCTCTTTTAAGGTTTATTTCAAAGATCTTAAGGTAGCCCACATTCTGTTACCGTCTCCTGTCTTCAAGAATTAATTGCTCTGTGCTTTCAGGTCATTTTTTTCCTAACCTTTCCTGGGATACTTATAGCATTGTATCATAGTTAACTGTATTTGGGTGTCCATCTTCTTTGTTAGGTCTTGAGATTTTAGAAGGCAGGAGTTGGATATTAATTGTATTTGGATTGTCAATCCAGCAATAGTCTTGGGATTTTGAAGTACTCCAAATAAATGTACTTTGAAAATATAAAGAGCAGTAAATTTATAACAAATTACTCATACAATTACAGTTAAGTAATTTTCTTTCAAGGCCTTGATAAAAGATGATAGTGGCTCTCTTTTTGCCTTATGTATTCAACCATTCAATTCAATTCAACATATATTGTGCTGATTGTGTGGTATTCTACATTTAAAGAGGTGTCATGCATAAACCTCATCTAGGGAGAAGGGAGGTTAATAAGACCTATTTCCATTTATAATTAAAATATGAGATAGCACATGATTACTGCTATATTATGAGCATGACTGAAGTGCTTTAGAAGCTCTAAGGATTTGGCATTAATGAAGGATTGTACATAGAATCAGTACTTGGGTTTGGGACAGCAGTAGGATTTCAGGAAAAAACACAGAACAGGACAAGGGCAAGGTAGACCATTGTAGGTGAAGGGTATTTCATGGTATACAAAAACGATTACATGTTAGATACAGAAGTTACACAGATTTTGTAGTATTTGAGGAGAAGGCTGGAAAATTAGGTAGAAGGCTTACTTCCCCACGCCACCCCCCCCCTTTTTTTAAAGAGAGCGAGAGTGCATGAGCAGATGGGGAGGAGGAGATGGAGAGAGAGAATGTGGAGCAGACTCGGCACTGAGCATGGAGAGTGACACAGGGCTCAGTCTCACAACCCTGAGATCATGACCTGAGCTAAAATCAAGAGTCAGACGGTTAACCAACTGCCAGCAAGGTGCCCCTTAAATACCATACTAAGGAATTTGCAATTATTTCCATGAAACTGGAACTAGTCAAGAGAACAAAAGCAGAAAAACTCTGGTGTACAAAGCTTAGTCTGGATAGTGTCATGTAAAGTGATCTTTGAAGACATAGAAAAGAGTTCAAGCAAAAGAGAGCCTGAGGACTTTGTAAGGTGGCTGTGGAGAAACAAAAAGGAGGGAATGAATGTGATAGTAGAAATAGACAGTTGATCTAAACTAAAGGATAAGAAAGTTAAAATAATTTTGAAATATATTGACTAGATATATAAGTGGTATTATGACACAAAGATGACACAAACCTTTGATCTACTATTAGTTTCCAACATCTTTGATGCCTTCAAAATTATTTAAAATATTAAAGAAATTAATCATTAGTGATATTCATGTTTACTTTTTACTGAGGTGGTAATGCTATTCCTCAATCTGTTGTCACACTTGTCACATTTGCCATTAAGTAATCAATCTATCAAAGGTCTTATAATTCTAACAACCGATGCCTTAAACGTCTCATTTTCCTATTTTAGAGTTTAGGCCTGGAACACTTCTTAATAACTTTAAACAGAATTCAAAAATACTCATGCTGATAACATACACAAATAATTTAGGAAACTCTAAC
Organism: Spilogale gracilis; assembly: GCA_004023965.1. Lineage (NCBI taxonomy): Eukaryota > Metazoa > Chordata > Mammalia > Carnivora > Mephitidae > Spilogale > Spilogale gracilis. The sequence continues at coordinate 10,584 of PITA01020217.1, forward strand.
TTTAGAACAACACTAACTTATCATCTAATGTTTTCTTTAAAATACTATAAACTGTACCTTATTAGTGAACTGTGACTTAGACTCTCCTAAATGCTAAATGGATGTCCTGTCTGAAGCTGTAAAAAGGTAACTTAATGGTCAATAGCATTGATATAAGATCCTTAGACAGCATGTGCCCAGGTTCCCCGGGAGAAGATGGTCCAGAGAAGAAAAAAGAAGCAGGTATATACTTGGAGTTACTGTGCTGCTGAGTAACTGCTGAGTTCTGTTGTATATAGGTTGTAAACTGGGTGTGGAGCCCACTTTGGAATGCAGGAGGAAAGGAAGATGACAGGGCAAGATGCCTCAGGGATCCTCTGGTCTCATCCTCTCTGTTATTTTCCAGTCCATTCTCACAGAAGATCTGGGGAGACACATCCTTCACTCCCCTTCTAGGACTTGCTCATCTTCAAATCTTGAGACAGGGCTAGTGGGGTGGCCAGGTAATTTGAGCAGTCTTTTCCTTAAAATATGCTCAGGCATTCAATAATTAGTCTATCTAGACCCTGATCTTATCATTGGGTATGGAAATCATTTAAACCCTATGGGTTAAAAAAAAAAATTTTTTTTAAGGATATATAACACATTTCCTCAGAAATCCTTTCTGGAATCTAGTTTTTTACTATATGATTTGAAAGCCTCATTTATTTTATTTTTATTTATTTAAAAGTATCATTTATTAAAGGTACAATTTATGTGCACAGCACAGTATAGCATTTTAGTTATATATGCAAGTAAAAGCATTCTTACATTTATAAAATTTAGATATTTTGTAATAGAATGCAAATATTACAGGCCATCTTGATTGAATAAACATTTTTAACTGATCAAAACTGCTTTATATGCATCAACTTTCTCAATCATTTTATTGTATTCTTCTAAATGGTCAACAGTCAAATCCCCATTTACATTATTTTTAAAAAGAGATAGAACAAGGGGCTGATTAACACAAAATTCAAGATGTGATCTATAGGGAAAGAGAGGGAAAGAAAGGTGTTGGGAGAGGCTCAAGGTTACAAAGGTACTGGTACATTTCATTTCCTAAGTTGGGTATAGAATATACATGTCCATCCTGTTTACTTATGTGTCTGCTTTAAATACTATTTTGAACTCACTTAATATTTGATAAAATTATTTAAAGGAGAGAATTATAAGACATGGTAATGAATTCATTGTTTTTTAAAATGTTAGGGCTGTGGAATTAAGCAAAGGACTGTTTTCTTTTTTTTTGAGATGTTATTTATTTGAGAGAGGAGAGCTAGAGCACAAGCGGGGGGGGGGGGGACAAAGGAAGAGGGAGAGAAAGAGAATCTCAAGCAGACTCTGAGCTAAGCACAGAGCTGATGTGGGGCTCCATCGCAGGACCCCGAGATTGTGACCTGACACAAAACCAAGAGCAGGAGGCTTAACGGACTGTATCACTCCTGTGCCTCAAGCAATGAACTGTTTCTTGAAGCGTCCTGGATTTTCTGTTCCAATCTATTAAGTAAATAGGGTAAAGGATTATAGGGAAAAGGGAAGTATAAAAACAGAAAAAGACTAAAGTCTGGTGGTAAGGAATTTCAACTCTCGCAGAGACTTCCTGCCTGAGTGCTAACACCGACTCCTGTTTCACACAGGAAAACGCTACCAGCAGCTGGTAAGGGTGTGGGTTTTGCATAGCTCTTCCTAGAGTTCAAATCAAAGCAATTTGGCCACATGATATCAATGAGTTGTCCTCATTTTCAAAATGATTAATTACCATAGCATCATTTCCACTCAAAAATCTAGATTAGTATTTAAATTGATCAAAAGTAGTATAAGACTGAGAGTGGTGAAAAGGTGACACCATTCTTGAAAATACTCAGCAGAGATACCAGTGGGGTCTATTTCTTCAGGAATTCACCTTAGTCTTTACTTTGTGTTTTTTTTCTGTTCTTCCTGTTCAATTTTTATTTTTCTTTTGGCAACCATATTTGCTCTGAATTGCTGAAAAAATGCCCTAGGCTTTGTTATGAAGTGGGATCCTAATTCAGGCTGAATTAAAAGCAAACTACACGGCCTGGTACAGACAGGATTTAGATCTTTTCATCCTGAAATGAAGTTGAATCAGTAGCCTAAAGGTGAAAGCCTCTAAAATCCCTTTATTACTCAAAGCCTATAATCTCTTTGTTTTAGCCAAGGATACACAAGAATGGTAGAACTTCCCAGTTAACAGGTCAAGATATCTCTACCTCAGATAACAATCGAGTTCTTTGGGTTTACTCTCTGCACAAAATATTTAACACTCAAAGAGACTGTTTGGGATGTTGTTTATTTTGATGACCAGATAGATTCCTTTGTTTTGTAAAAGCCACATGCCCATTTTGCCTTCTTAGGAAATTTTTGTTCTAGCACCCTATCATTATTTGCTACCAAACTTCATATCTTTTGTTTGAAGCATCTAAAAATAAAAGTAGCTATTTAACTAATTTTCTCTTGAGCTTAATTTGGCAATTATCAAATCACATTTGTCAATACAACGACTGAATCAGATGTGACCCAGACATCAACATTTTAAAAAGCCTCTGTAGCCTTTCCCATCATTTCAAGTTATAGTAGCTACAAGCAAAATCTTGCTTCGATCAATAAGAAACAAAAATGCACTCTTCTCTGTCATTTCAAAGTCATCTATTAAAACAACTCAAATATAAAATTCAACTGTATGGAATACAAATAGAACAGCATAATGAGGCTTATGTTTAGAAATGCAGAGCATTTTGGAAGTATTTTAGGAAGAATTAATATAAATTCTTACTATTAATATTCTTCCATCATTTGATTTTCATTCTTCTACATTTGGATGTCATAAAAATACTATTTTTTAAGGTTTATAATTGTTTCTGTCTCTTTTCCATTTCCTTTCCTTTCCTTTTCTCTCTCTCATTCCATGGCTGGTATCTCTTGCTACATGTGAAGCACCCTGGAGAACTAAATTTTTTTTCTCAGACATAGAAGGCCGATGTGAATATCAAAATGATATATAGGACCAAGGAAGAATAACTCTTGAAATCGTAATAGTTTATGTGAACTCATATTTAATTAGATTCTTGGTAAGTATGCAGTATATTATTAATGACTGCTTATTTACTCAGCAACCGTGTTTGTTTTTGGCAAATTAATTTTATGCTGTGATGTGGAATACTACTTAGCTTTCTGTAACTGTTGAAAATGCACTAGCAATACTGTGTCATGTGCTATGCTTAATGGCCATTGCTAAAACTAGACAGAAAGGTGATAAGACAGTCAATTAATAGCATTCATTTTGCCATTACAATTCTTTAAGTATTCTAACACTAGAAAATACCAATAAAGGCTTAAAAATTGTTATGTATAGCTGGAACTCAAAGTTGTTTTTTGATATCACTGTAAGGAACACTGTGCATCTTATATATCTTGATATCCTATGTACAGAAAGTGACATCTACTGGAGAAAGCAGAACTGAATATTTACTTTCCAAACTCTTTTCCTGGTAAACTTCCAGGCAAGTTGCACTATCCCCAAGATTATCCCAAACTTCTAGAACAAAGATTTTATTTAGCTTAGTATGCTATAAAGGCTAGCTTGTTTTGGTTATCATTTTGTCAGCGATGCCCTCTGGAAAAAGGTCATTATGAGGGCTACACAAATGATTTCGAAAGAAACACTACTGAAGACTTCTGTAAAACACAAAACTGTAGCACATTCCCTCAAGGGTGAAATTGGGGTTCTACATCACTACAAACCGGTAAGGGGTAGATTTGAATAGAACTCTGTTGTAACAAGCTGTCTAGAGACAAATTTGGAAAATGTTACTTCTTTAATGGTCTGGAATAGGAGTTACAAAACAAAGGGCAAGATTCGAATATAAAACTTCTCTCTGACGTAAAGGCATCCCAATGCTACTTTGAAGCCTAATCATTTCTGTTCATTCATGCTAAAAAATGTGTCTAACTCCATGATCTAATCAAACCCCTGTTTGTAGGGCATTAGGGGATACCACTAAGGTATTTTTCACTCACGGTCCAAACTAAAAAGTGACCTGGAGCTCTGAAAGACAGAACAGACATCAGGTTCTTTCTTGTGACAATAATTCCCAATATTTAAGTAATCGCTCTTCCCTAAGGAGAACAAAAGCTTTTCTTATCTGACCAGAAGCTAGTAGGACAACCATTTTCAAGACTGAAAGAGTGAGGCACAGCTATATTCAGTGACTTCACAAGTATCTCAAGACTGACAGTGACCAACCGGGTTGATCTTTGTTTCTAGCATATTACCTATGTGGTATTACCAAGACTGCTTCCATACGTAGAACTTGCTATATAATCTACTTTAGTTTAATGCCAGATTTTCTACTTCTAATTATCATGTTCATTTTTAAAATTTTTTGTTTTTGTAACAGTGCTCTTGCACTCCCTCTGCTGGCCTTGCTAATTAACGAAACCAGGACCTAAGTAGTTCTGGTGTGTGTATCTGTGACACGCGTGGATGGGCTGATAAAACCAACACTGTTCTGAGTTGGAACCCAAAAAGAAAGTCACACTGATTGGCCTTCATGTGAAACAAAAGGGCCAAAAGAAAGTTTGTTTGTGGGAAAGGAACACAAAATTTGTTTATTTTTATACATTTAAGAATCTAACAAAATGGATAAATTTACAAATTTAAAAAATGTGTCAATCTTTTCCAATTAAAAAAGTTATATCCTTATTTTATTAAAATGTATATACATTTAGTAAAAGGCATATTTTACTACAAGATATATCAAATTTGTATCTCTGTGTTTACATACCGGATGATTAAATGAAAGGTTGCCTGGCTCTGTTGGTAGGGCTCTGAGCCCCGATTAGACACAGAGCCATTCAATGGATCTACTTCCCACATCCTGGAGTTCCATTATGGAGTTACAAAGAGAATGACAGCACTTGGCAAGTCCCAGGCCTAATCATAGCATAGAGAAGTGACTTTTGGAAGGTACATTACCAAGCAATTAGGACCCATTTAATAAATTACCCCTTATGGAACACTTTGAACCCTAGTGGTCTGAAGAGGTTAATGCACCTCTCACAACTGAGTGTTACTCACTTTCCAGGGGTAACTTCAAGGCCACAGTTAATCCAAACCTTCTTCTCCTCAACGGCCTCTTACTCTTGAGCCACTACTGTAGTCTGGCATCAGTAAGCCATAGACTTGCATTGCCCTCTGTGCATTTCACATGCTTCATTTTCCTTACAGCTGAATCCATTGGGCAGGGTGTTCATGAGGCCAAATGACTTTGTACTGCACATTAACTTCCTTTGGTTCTCAAGTCTCTTCTCATTTGAAGTCTTTCTGTTTTTCTTATTTATAGAGAGTTTTAACTTCTGGGTTTAGTTTAAATGTTACGTCTGATGTAATTTACTTTCCTCCAAAATTGTTGAGTAGCAACCACATTTTAAATGAATCCAATACACAGAATTAGGTTTCAGGATATTATTAAATTAGGAAAAAACCCACAGTAGATATGTATTTGTAAACTAGAATCTTAACTATGGTTAGACACTGAAAACACTAAAAATACTTAAAATATAACTGCAAGGGAGATAAAGCCTTGATGCTAGAATATAATTAGAGTTTTAAAGTTTTTATTTTAATTTTTAAAAATACATTCAACTTGAGTTTTTGGAAAGAAAATGCTGATGAAACTAAGCACATTTATTTAAAAAGATAGCCAAGGAATGGAAATGGAATATAAAAATGTTACTGTGCATTCATAATGGCAACACGGCTGTAACAATGTCATTGGTCTGCTGTGATATTCCTGTAAATCATAATCAAAGTCATCATGATTTCTAGCACATTCACTGGATGTTTCTTTGACCCAAGGCTTTCCTGAGAGCTACACAAGATGAATAAGACATGGCCTATGACTTCAAGAAGCTTATAATCATATTGCAGAGCTCAGATATAGGTAGGTTGAAAAAGAACCATAATGAATAGAAGATTATGGTAAATACGAACTTTGTGTCCACACAGAACATGCTAAGGGAATTCAGAGAATGAAGAGGTATCTCTGTTCAGAAAGGACTGATGAAGAAGATAAAATCTGTTCAAACTTTTTGTTAGAATTTGGGCAGGAAAGCTGAAAATTAGAAAATTAAAGAAAATGTTCCAATGTAGACTAGTGATTAAAGTTGTCTTTAGTTGTGGCCCGTGAACATATTTTGTGGCATAAGTCTGAGAGGCAGCTTTTCAACATGAACGTGGATATAAACTGTTTGGAATGTTCTACTTTGTTTTATCTTTATTATATGCAAAAAACCACATTTTCAGTCAAGTAATGTAAGATCATATGGAAAGTACTGACTGTTGTCAGATAATCAGGATATATTTTAAGGTTTTGGGTTGTTGTTGTTTCTTTAGATAACCTAACTATAAAATGACAAAATAGTCTTTTCCAGGATTTTCAGTGATTCACTGAGTGAGTCATACCTTTTAAAATCTCTGCTCCTTTCATTGGGAAAAATTTCCATATTATAAGCTGTGTTTTCTTACATACCTGTAAGAAACAGACTATGTTTGGAAATCCACCTTCCACTTGAAACTACAGTATTATTGCAATATGGGTTTACACGGTCTGAAAGTCTTCTGTATTTGTGCTGTATAATTTCATTCTTACCCAAATTTTTAAAATGTCCAGGCCAGAAATGTCACAAATTCTTTACCACGTCATAGTTTCAAAGGTCTGTAGAAAGACCTGAGGATCATGTAACACACTAGATGTGATATGACATGGGATGTAAGTTATCTGGTTTTTCTTGAAAGAAACCTTTATTTCCATGACAGAGTTGTAAATCAAAGTCAACTACTATTTTTTTTAAAGATTTTATTTATTTATTTGTCAGAGAGAAACACAGCCAGAGAGGGAACACAAGCAGGAGGAGTGAGAGAGGGAGAAGCAGGTTTCCTGCCAAGCAGGGCGCCCAATGTGGGACTCGATCCTGGGACTCCGGGATCATGCCCTGACTGAAGGCAGTGGCTTAACCAGCTGAGCCACCCAGGCGCTCCCCAACTACTATTTTTTAAAATATTTTATTTATTTATTGGGGCAGGGGCGGTGAGAGTTCGAGTGGGGGAAGGGGCAGAGGGTGAGGAAGAGAGAGAAACTCAAGCAGGCTCTGAGCTGGACATGAGGCTCCAACTCAGGACCCTGAGATCATGACCTGAGCCGAAACCAAGAGTCAGACACTTAACCAACTGAGCCACACAGGTGCCCCTGAACTCCTATCTTTTGTTTATTGATAAGTAAACATTTTTAAGTTTGGTGGTGAGATTATATTGCTTTTCATTCATACCTAGAAGCCCTTTAATCTGATTGTTTATTCCATAAGAAAAGTATTACCACATGCAATATTCCCTCTTGTTTTTGCCTCTTGCATTATTTACAGTAGTGCCAAAGCAGATTTATTAATACCAGTCTGCAAATGGCATTATTCCACATACTCAGAATTTACATCCTGGGATACACAACACAGAGTGACAGAAGTAGCACAGATAGAAGGAAATCATGTTGTCTAGGCATTTTTCCTTCTAGGATTTCTAAATGCATTCAAACTGCTCAACAGCAAACCTCTACTCAATGACCACTGTGTTGGGCACTACACCCCAGAGATACAGAACTCTGTAGTTCTTCAAATAAACTAGCAACTGTCTGGGAAAGGACTGCCACATAGGAAACACCAGCAAACATAATGGCACTCTATAAGACATATTAAATAGTATGGTACAAATTTTTCATACTATACACATATGTGTTCCAATATGGCAGCTGCTAGACACATGTGGCTATCAGGTACTTGAAATGTGGTTACTGTGAATTGAAAATGCTATGAAAGTAAAATATACAGTGGATTTTGAAGATATAATATAGCAAAGAGAATGTAAAATATCTCTTTAATAATTCTAGAATATTGATTATATGTGGAAATATTATTTTGGATATGTTGGGTTACATAAAAATATTATTTTAATTTTTTTGTTTTAAAATTTTATTTATTTATTTGACAGGGAGAGACAAGTGAGAGAGGGAACACAAGTATGGTAGTGAGATTATACTGCTTTATATATTGGAGGAGTGGGAGAGGGAGAAACAGGCTTCCCCCTGAGCATGAAGCCCGATGCGGGACCTGTGTCGAAGCCAGACGCTTAATGAACTGAGCCACCCGGGTGCCCCAAGCAAAAATATTATTAAAATTAATTTAACCTGGTTTTAGTTCTTTTTCATTTTTTAGTCTAGCTATACAAAACTTAGATTTGCAGATGTGGCCCACATTATATTGCTACTGGACAGTGCCACCATAATCTTGAAAGAAAAGTCTCAGCAGCACGTGTTGAAAAATCTGAAGAACTGGAAAGAACAGGTGAGCTCTCAGCTGGATCTGGAAAGATACATAGGCTTTCAATTAGAAAATGAGAGAAGGATAAACGCGTTCTTGAATAGAGAATAAATAAGTAGATGAAGGATGACAGCTATTGGAAACCTAAGATTTACTTTAGGTAATAGAGCAGAGTGTTTGGTTATCTTGTAAGGAGTGACAAATTCGGAACATTTAATCCAATGAATAGCTACCCATTATTGAGTTGATAATAGCTACCAATTGTTGAGTTCTTAGAATATGAAATTTATATACACAAATTTCCATTTAAACATAATAGTCAGATAAGGCAAGTTTTAACATATTCATTTCCAGATGAGGACACTGAGGCTTAGATTGGCTTAGGGACTTGATGACTGTCACCCCACTAGGAAGGGATTAAAATCTTGGTATGTCCGACCCCAAATCTTGTTTTCACCACTGTACTGGAGGCAGATTCACCATGAAGTTAATGATGAGGTTTACACTTCCTATCAACATGTGTACGCCTTCCATGGAAGGCACTCAAGTGGTATGTTCCCATGGTCATATGCTTTCGGAAAATTTGCCAAATTAAATGAATTTAATCATAATCAATTATGATTGCTCTGTTTCCATTCTTACTCCCTCCAGTCACACCTTCCTTCATGTCAGGTGGTCTCGGATTGGCATTTTGATAGATCTAGCTAAAAAGAAATTTTAGATGGTTATACACTTGGTTTCAGTTTAGTTGGCTATTTTGTATTTCAAAGTTGCTTTTACATATAGTTTTTTTTTTCTTTTAACTTTCTCAGGGTAAGAATACTACCCTAAGTACTCTTACTTTC
>PITA01020217.1:19937-35557 GCA_004023965.1 Spilogale gracilis
CCTCCCTCCGAGTCCCTCAGTTTGTTTCTGTGTTCAAAATCTCTGTTGTTTCGTTTCCCTCCCTAGATTACCCTAGTTCCCATTTGCTTTCCTTCTGCCACTGTCCTCCAGTTTGCCCCTCATGCACCGCAAGTAAGTGAGACCATGCGATACTTGACTTTCTCTTCTTGGCTTATTTCACTCAGCATAATCTCTTCCAAGGTACTCTTACTTTCATTCCACCAGCTCACCTGGGATTTTGAACAAGAGCCAGTGGTCAAAATATAATATCAACTTGTCCTATAGTCGTAGAAGGATGTAGCTCATGGAAGAAAAAAAGAAAAGCTTTAAATGTAAAGAGGCAGAACTAGTTTATGGGATATTTTTCCAATCCTCAGATATATGAAATAGCAAGTGGAGACTTCAATTCTCATTGAAATCTGGTCAAAAAAGAATTTACTTGATTAAGCAGCTTATACAATTATAAAATAAGGCATATTTGTTTTCTATGTGATGTGAATCATGCAAAAGAGAATTTAAGAATTTCCATGTTTGGGGTGCCTGGGTGGCTCAGTTGGTTGAGTGTCTGCCTTCAGCTCAGGTCATGATCTCAGGGTCCTGGGATTGAGTTCCACATTGGGTTGTCTGCTTGGCAGCAAGTCGGCTTCTCCCTCTGCCTCTGTGATCCCTCACCCTCTGTGATTGCTTTCGCTATAAAATAAAATCTTAAAAAAAAAGACACAGATCTGACCCCTGAAACAAATAATACATTATATGTTGATATAAAATTTTTTTTTTAAATTTTAAAAATGAAAAAAAAAAGAATTCCTGCATTTATAGATTTAAGCCTGTAATAACACTCGGAACAATGAATACCACTATGGGAAATGACCTGTTTTTGCATTTTGCATTCTAATGTATGGGGTTGTGTTTCAGCCTATTCAAAACATGCCTTATTCTGGTGGAGTCCGGTGGTTCTAGATGATGCAATACATCAAAGATACCACTGACAAAGCAAAATGGACCAAAACTTTTCTGAAGTATTAATAAAAACAATTTTTGATAACCATGCATGAAATAATGGATTATCTTTCTCTTCCATTATAAAATTATTGTCATACGAGGAAATTTACGGCCAAAAAGTAGTTAATAAATAGAAATAGAAGGTTAATAAATAGAAATATTATATTACTTTTCTGGATTTTGTGTGTTTGTGGTACTTGTCATCCTTTAAGCTTTGTAATTTGCCATTTCTTTCTTTCTTATCCTGCAGAAATATTCACTGCTGGAACGTTAATACCAGCAACGTTTTCTTAACATACTGCTTCTCAAATTGTATATGCATCAGGTATTATAAGATGTGGACCCATACCTTGAGCTGTATTGTATACCTTCATAGGCTTCATTGGGGATTCTGGGGAAGCATATATTTATTTAATATATGAAATATTTAAAGGTCACAAAACCCTAAAGCATAGGTAGAGGAAAGGCTTGTCTGTTGTGCTATTGATTCTTGTAGCTTCCCTTTGCAAACAGTGGGCAAACAGTGGATCAGACAATGAGCAACTAGACGAACTAGAGCCTAGACAGATACTACACTATCTATCTCGAATTCCACAACTGAGGCTGATGATCAGTTTCACTGCCATCACCAAGAGATCAGACTGCTTCCTACAGTGTAGTGATACAAAAACACGATGATGCGAACAGGAGAGAGAAAGACTGAGTGAAGGAGGAGGGTGGGAAGAGGTGATGGAAATAAATGAACATTTTATCAGGTCTTGTGTTATTCACTCTCACATGATTATCTTAGTTAATGAATCTTCAAATGTCTGTAATATATAAAGAAATATCTGTGATGCATACATTCTTATTGCCTAATTTTATGACTTGTCAAATCTGTCTAGGCTGCTCATAATCCAACAGAGAATAAGAGTAAAGAAAGAGGCCTTTGGAGTCACACTAAGAAAGTTCAGATAGTTGGACTATGAAAAAAAATCACCTATTATATTGAATGATATTGTAGAGATATTTTGAGAGTATAAATACTTTCTACTCTGGGGAAACATTGTCCACCAAGTCCAAGACCTGCAGTCAGCTACTACATTGCAAGATGCATGATCTAGGTCTGCAAAAAGCAATTCTTTTTCTGTTCATTTAAGAAAGCAACTTAACTTAGATTTATAAATAGGTATTCCACTAATCATAATGTTGTGAAGAAATAGTTCTGGTTCATGTTTCTTGAATTTTTTTTCATGTGTTCCTGAATTTAATATTGAGCACTGGGAGATACATAATGATTTTTTAAAAAAAGATTTTATTTATTTATATTAATAATTATAGAATATTATTTATTCAACAGAGAGAAACACATCAAGAAAGGGAACACAAGCAGGGGGAGTGAGAGAGGGAGAAGCAGGCTTCCCACCGAGCAGGGAGCCTGATGCGGGGTTCGATCCTGGAACTCCGGTACCATAACCTGAGCCGAAGGCAGTTGCTTAACCAACTGAGCCACCCAGCTGGTGGCTTAACCAACTGAGCCACCCAATATAATGATTTTTTTGAAACTGCCAACCAGATTTCTTAGGATTCAAGAAAATATGTCTTCCAGGGATGTCCAGTGACTGACTGGACTATACAGATCTATCTGTTCAGTAGCATCCTGAATATGAAGGAGCTCCCAACAAAAACTTCGAGGAGATACACCTAATTCTGCAAGTGTCTCTTCCATGTGATTTTAATTTGTATCCATGCAGTATAACTATATACAACAGTTTGCATAACAGGAGATATGAATTATATCACCCCCTACCCATATTCCATGCCATTATTCCTAATGTGGCTTTCTAACAGGTCTTGAAATCATGTTTTTCATATTGCAAGCTGGTTACTTTCAAATATTGTTTGATGACCTCATTATAACATTCTCTTTCTTTTTGGAAATTAGCTTCAGGTATTATCAAAGGCTCCCATTCCATACTATATTCTTTGAAACAATAGCGGGAACTTAATATAAATGATACGTATGTAAATAGAACCATAGGTGAGCCCCACAATGCAAGCCATTTGAATTGACTTACAAACAGGCGAGAAAAGTTTAAATACGATGAGTCTGCAATCCACAGATACTTGGATCTGGTTTATTTTGTTTCTTTGAAGGCCTCACATTGATGTGCCTGCTTCAACTAGGGGTATCATCCTCGTAGCATTCTCTCAGGTAATGCCCGATACAGAACTGGCACCTGAAAACTATTACCCCCAGATAGATTAAGTGTCCTCAAAAATAAGCAAAACAGTCATGCCATAATATTTACCTTGAAATAAATGTCATATCTCAACAGCAGGGTATGTTTCTGACATTACAATGGAATTTAGAGAAGAAACTAATTTTTAGAAACCTACTGCATAAGAACATTTTCTGCAAGACCCTCTTTTTTGGTACCTCCACAAAATTAAAATGGGCTTAATAAACTTCTAAGTCTCTGGATGGAAGGGTTTAGTCCAGACATTCACACAGCCTGAAGGCCAGAGGCATTATCCAGGAGTAATTATCAAAGACAACTGAGATACCAAGCATTTGGGCTGAAGTGGATCAATGAATATTGTCCAAGAGCCCAGTTTCAATTCAGTAAACTGAAGACATCCCAAACAATGTCACTATAGCACCATATTCAACTTTTTAAAATTAAAGTTATTTTTGCCCAGGAAAATTCTGAGAAACTGGATGACAGCATACTTGTTCACTGACCTCAGAAAGAAGGCTGACATTGGAGAGTACAATGAACAGTTATTAAACTGAATATTCGTATCCAGTTTTTCAAAAAATTTCAAATGATATGTGGCACCTGGGTAGCTCAGTTGGTTAAATGTCTGACTCTTGGTTTAGGCTCAGTTCGTGATCTTGGGGTCCTGGGATCAAGCCCAGCATTATGCTCCATACTTAGCAAGGAATTTGCTTAGGATTCTCTCCCACTCCCTCTCCCTCTGCCCCTTCCCCTGCTTTTTTGCCACTCTAAAGTAAATAAATAAATGAATAAATAAATAAAACAAAATTGAAATGATACATTGCAACCCCAGTAGTTCTGGAGCTTTGAACACTGGAAAAAATAATTATCTATCATTAATTTACATAAGAGCATTATGTAAAAATGTAAATATTGACATTTTTTCATTATCTAAATTTTGTCTCAAGAGTGAAAACTTTAAACAAGTACATCTAGAAATTATTATACCTTGTTCCACAACAGCTCATTCTATGGATTATTCACTGATTAAAGCTCTTTGCCCTATAGTGCTGATCCCCCTTGCACATGCTACAGAATCTCTCACTGCAGCCTTGGTGTAGAGATATGGTTCTTTATTCTGGGGAGTTTCATACTTAGTCACGCAATTGTAGTACTTGATATATCTTTATTTAAAGCATAGAAAGATGAGAAAGTCTTAAAAACCTGTTGGTATACATGGTCATATTTACTATAAAATAAAAAAACCTGAAATTTGCCAAATGTATCATTTTTAAGAATATACTAACTTAATTTCTAAGTTTACTGCCAGTATTAGTTATTGTTCAATTTTCATGTTTGTGATCCTGGGTAGAAACCCTGGACAGAAACCAAGGCCATGCTGGCATAATGACCAGGAAATTGCTCTATGTGCAAGGAGGAAAGAAATGGGTCTGTTGGTACATGTCCTTATGGCATGCTACTAAAATTTCATTTGTTTCAAAATTACAAAATAATCAGATCAAGTTTTCTTAATTTTGACTTGACTACAATCATTGAGCGTTTTTTGGGAACTGTCAGTATTGCAATTTTTTTTTTAGCAATACCAATTGCTTCCAAGTTTATAATCTTTCATTTGCCATTTATTTGTGATTGATGCTACCAGAGCTGAGACCGAACTCCGCTCTCTTAGAACCAGTTTATGGCTCTTTGCTTTCTGTTTTGAAGTGGAGGAATTTAAGTGTGATGGGTTTGTTTGGGCTTTGGAAAGAGCTGATCTTATCAACCGTTAGGATTATTTCTTTCAGAATTCCAGACATCAAATAAAGGTGGAACTACTGATCAGATGATCTGAAGTCATGGAAGTGGACACCCAGGTAGTAATTTATCATACCGGCGAGCATAAAACAATAAGAGTTTGGAACTAAAACTTATAGATCATTTAAAACTGGTAAAATCTTAAGACATGGTTTTAACTTAAAATATCTCCCTGATGATTTGTTCATTTTTAGTTCTCAGGAAATATTAACCATTGCACTTAATTCGTTCTCTACTGTTCTCTTAGAAGAATTTTGCTTATTACTCAAATAGGAATTATTTTCCAATGGGCAACTTATTATATATTTATCGAAATTAAATCCTATTCCATTTAAATTTTTCCTCCTAAGATCTTCCATTGTGCTTGCAGTTCTTTCTATTTTGGTATGCTCACAGCTATTTACTTTTTCCAACAGGGCATTAGTTTGGACATTTCATTTAGCACTGGTCCCAACCCTACCCCTATAGAACTCCACTGTCCCCAACTTAATAAGGCATTACTAATAGTTGCTTACTATTTATAGTCCATCAGTCAGTTTGAGAATAATCTTAATGTGACCAAATCTTACCAATGTCTCTCTCCATTTTTATTTGTTTTCAACAGAAATCCTGGGAACTTGAAGGGGCTGCTTCTAACAATCTATTAAATAGTCTTCATGGTATGTCTGGGAAAGAAGATGGCACATTTTTGCCATTTTAATGTGCTTAATGTAAGCTTACGTTACTTGGAATGAAGCCTTCAAGATAAGGAACAGCTAATGCAAAGAGGAGGGGAGGACTGGGCCGTTGTATTTTGCAGAACCCGGTGCCATCTTTATTACCTTAAACGTTTTCTTGCCTCCAGGCCGCCTTACCTCTTATCCAACTCTGTAGAAGTTGGGGGAAAGAAGGAACCCAATTCTACGATGTAGTGAGAATAACAAAAAATAATAGATTTAAATGACTTTTGAAAATCAAAATCATTTACATGTTCTTTAATTTTATTTTTTATTTTTTAAAGATTTTATTTATTTATTTGACAGAGAGAAACACAGCTAGAGAGGGAACACAAGCAGAGGGACTGAGAGAGGGAGAAGCAGGCTTCCCGCAGAGCAGGGAGCCCGATGTGGGACTTGATCACGGGTCTCCAGGATCATGACCTGAGCCGAAAGCAGTCGCTTAACCAACTGAGCCACCCAGGTGCCCCTACATGTTCTTTTAGAGAAAAAGGATTTTGCCGATTCACTCTTTGAAAAATATGCATTATGGGTGGCACATACACTTTTATATTATTTTTCCTGATTCTTGCAATATTAATGACACATATGCATGTGGAATATGTGATATATGCATGTTTCATGTATAAAATAAAATACATGAAATAAATACTTTAATATAAAATTCACTGCTATGAATGCTATACCTTAAGTTTCAGAATGCAGCATTCCAAGAAATCTCAGAGAAAGTTACTGGAGCAAAGGTAGATTCTTCCAGAAAGGAGTGCAGGGTCCCTCATTTACCCTATGGCTCTTTAGTGACTTCAATTTCCCCTCTTTCTCTGTCTCAATTCCCATGATAGTCCAACAAATAAAGGCTTTCCCTATCTTGATAAAGTGGGGACTTTTTTAACTCTCCTATTTGTAATACTTAAAATTCTGAGTATCTGACCTGGAATCACTGTTACTCATTTTTTTCTGCAATCTTTTATCTGTTTTCCAGTTTTTGCCATTCTTACAAAATAGCTCTCATATAAATCCCCTATAGCCTTTGTAGCTGGAGTGTAAGGAGATAAATATGATGGAATTGAGCTTTTGAAAAGTCACCTGGAACGGTATGCTCCTTTAGAATTAGGCTGTCAGTACTGAGGGTTGGTTTTCTTGGAAGACAGTAGGTAGGTACAACTGCTGAGAAAGATATCAGATGCCACAAAATCTCCAGAGCCTGAGATTACTCAAAGTAAGTCCAGTTTATAGATTCATACATTCATAAACACAGAAAACTGTTAAGACTCTGAGTTGAGATATACATTTCCTGATACAATAGCCAAAATTGTCACCAGGTTCTGAGGATAAGCTTACTGGACTGCTTTCCCTCTGAATTCTATGATCTGGTCCTGGCGTGGGAGGTTTACGACTCCAAGAGGAAGATGGAGGAAATCACGGTGACCCTTAGACTATGTGAATTTACACGGCCATTTTCTTTTTTTCTTTTTTCTTTTTTTTATTAAAAAAATTATTTTATTTTTTCAGTGTTCCAAGATTCATTGTTTATGCCCCACACCCAGTGCTCCATGCAATGTGTGCCCTTCGTACCCACCACGAGGCTCTCCCATCCCCCCACCCCCTTTCCTCCAAGACCCTCAGTTTGTTTCTGAGTCCAAAGTCTCTCATGTTTCGTTTCTCTCCCTGAATTACCCTACTTCCCATTTCCTTTCCTTCTATATAATGTCCTCTATATTACTCCTTATGCACCGCACATAAGTGGAACCATGTGATACTTGACTTTCTCTACTTGGCTTATTTCACTCAGCATAATCTCTTCCAGTCTAGTCCATGTTGCTACAAAAGTTGGATATTCCTCCTTTCTGATGGAGGTGTAATATTCCCTTATATATATGTACCACATCTTCTTTATCCATTCATCTGTTGAAGGGCACCTTGGCTCTTTCCACAGTTTGGCGATTGTGGCCATTGCTACGATGAACATTGGGGTGCATATGGCCTTTATTTTCACTATATCTGTTTCTTTGGGATAAATACCCAGTAGTGCAATTGCAGGGTCATAGGGTAGCTCTATTTTTAATTTTTTTAAGGAATCTCCACACTGTTTTCCAAAGCGGCTGCACCAACTTGCCTTCTCACCAACAGTATAAGAGGGTTCCCCTTTCTCTGCAACCTCTCCAACACTTGTTGTTTCCTGTCTTGTTAATTTTGGCCATTCTGACTGGTGTAAGGTGGTATCTCAGTGTGGTTTTGATTTGAATTTCCCTGATAGCTAATGATGATGAACATTTTTTCATGTGTCTGTTCGCCATTTGTATGTCTTCTATGAAGAAATGCCTCTTCACACGGCCATTTTCTATTCCTACTGTAATACAGGTTATTCTCTATCCCCTACTCTGTGTGAATGAGGAAAAAAAACAAATAAAAACAAATAAAAGCTTTAAATTACTCAACAACATGCAAATAATTCACTATACAACTTTTGCAACAACAAAAAACAGTTTCTCTTAAAATTTTTGAGAAAGTGAGAAAGGGGTTGAGAAAATGCAAATCTTTTTTAAAAGAAAAGAATGAGATAAATTTCTAAGTACTATGGAGACTTCCACAGTATGAATCTCAGAAAAGGGTAACTAGGATGGTTAAGAAACAGGAAATTTTACATCTTATGGAAGATGCCCGGAAAAACAACAACAACAGAGAAATAGAAAGTAGCTTGATGGAAATCTTCAGCTTTTTGAAGGCTATGGTGAAATCTGCCAACTAATAGGCGAATAGGAGGTCATACTGTGAAATTAATAACCAGCAAATTTAGAACAAATAAAGCAGAAATGCTTTTGCACAGCATTTAAGCAGCCTGTGGCACTGACGACTGCAGGAGGTCAAGGAGTTAAATGCTGCCGAACCAGAATTAAAGAAGTGCACAGTAACATTGTCATTCTTACCGTCGTCATTTGCAGTTAGTTGGATGATGATTCGGGTGACTTCATCCTTTGCTTTAGAATTTAATTATGATTGCACTTTGTGGAAAGCTAATAAGGATGTAAGACAAACAGCACGAGTGGAAGTAGACAAGGGCCCCTCTCTGTGAGCCCACAAACACACTGAACACAAGTAAACCATCAGATGATACAGAAAATCACTGAGTTTCAGAATCCTGCAGATACATGGGAGTCTGAATCTGGAGAGGTTTTCATTCAAACTTCCCATCTTCAGGCATGACAATGTACAATAACTCTTGGGAAATTAAAATTCCTTTCAATTTCCATGACCTGAAGAAGAGTTTTTATATTCCCACCTCTCCAAATTTAGTGTTTAGTAAAGCCCTTTCTCCTGCTCTGTTAATCTCAGCCGGAACCCCATAAACAATGGCTTTTCATGAAGACTGGGTTTGATGCTGGCGCTGCTGGTCAACAAGACCTTGTGGTTTTTCATAGCACAGAAGCAGCAGCATCTCCGGTGGATGAAAGATGCTCCACCTAAGATCATCAGGACATCAAGTACTGCAGCAGCCAGGCCTAGATCCAGTTTTAAAAATAGGCAGTTTTTCAAAATGAGTCTTCAATGTGATTTTTAGTTTTATTGCTAACTATAATCAATGCCTAGCCATTGATTATACCATTCTTTTCATGCAAAGTTCTGTGGGTCCCTCTTCTTACTTTTCACCCCAGCATATTATTGTCAGCTTGAGTTAATGTTTAACCAGGGATTACTTGGTGTGATGGGGAGGCAAAAAGATAGGGACATTTACTTTTTCATTAATCTCTTCCTTGCCACAATTAGCAAAGGTGTAAATATTAACACCTCTGATCTAGATAGGAGTTGAAACTATTATTCATAAACTCGTTGCCACAGAGGACACATTCTTCAAAAACAATAGACACCTGACCATTTCACCCAGTATCTTAATTTGTTCATATTTTGGCTGCTAAGCATTCTCCTTCTCTTCTACTGTAATATAAACAACTAAGCTCCATTAGTTTATATTATTTCTCATTAACTTTAGAATGGCCAGGTTGAAACTGAACAACGTGTTTTTTGGTTTTTCTTTTTTTTTCTTTTTAAATGTAGTTGGCCTTTTTTCCCCTCTCTTAAATAAGCAATTTTTTATTTCAGTATTTTCATTGTAATCATGGCTATAATTGACAGCTTTATAATACCGGGGAGGGGACACAGTTGAGGTCTCTTTCTCTTTTCAAACACTCTTCTCCATCCACAGCAAGGGCTGTTTTTCTTTGTTTCTTTGCTGTCTGAGAAGAGGAAGAAGATCAGAGAGAGTTTCTGGCGGTGGTAGAATATTACATTCCATTGTAAGTAGTAGTTTACATAGACTGTGCAACTAAATATTCTGTGAAAACAATTGAAAATGACTTTTCCTCGTCCTGTGCAAATCCAATGTTTTCATAAATCTACAGGAAAACCTTATGGTTTTGAAAACCTGAAATATTTGTATCTACTTTTTAATTGTTGATGTGCTGATGTCAAACCACCACGCTGGGTATTTTTAGTACCTATCCCCATGACTGATAGTGTGTGTAGAAATCAGAAGTAAGGGTAGCACTCCTGGCAGAATTGGGAGTGAATTAGAAATTCTGTTTTCAAGACATTTTAAAATATTCACTTTTTAACCTCCTTTTAAAGCTACTTCTTGCTGTATTTTGCAAGGGTGGGGATTTAATGCATGATGCCTACACATGTGTACATAATATTCTCTACCTTTTGTCTTTAATATTCCTTGGTTTTTAATTATTAAAGATAAGTATTTGAATTATAAATATTCTAGTTATACAGGAATAGGCAAAGCAGGCATATACCCTCAGGCAAAATTCTTCCATTATCCATAATCCTTCTGCCTCCTGCCTCCATTTCTCTGCTTCCTATCTTTATGTCGCCTCAAAAAACACACAGACGTATTCTTTTAAACCCACCTTCTCCTCCCCACTTAAACCATAGAAAGCCCTTCTCAATATGTATAGGGGCCTCTTCCTTGAAGTGGGATGTCATACTTGTCCTAAATATAATAAAGTGCTATCTTCAAGGCATTTCTGCACCAAAACACTCCCCAGAAACCTGCCGAGCCCTCCCATCTAACCAGTCTGAATGTCACAAATCATAGCTCAGAAACTGCTTTATAGTGAATCATTAACATTGTCAGGAATGACTTGGCAGAGAAAAAAAAGCTTTCCATTAGAGAACTGAGGGAGAATATACAAATGACAGCATTGTCATTCCACTCCTATTGTTTTATAAATCTCTGAACTGATTAGTAAGAGTTTATTACAGGGAAATATGACTCTGAATTTCATGCGTTGTGCTAGGTATTTTCATATCTTCCTCTTATATTTTAGAGCTTTATGGTTTATTTGAAATGTTTTGTTTTTAAAATTCTGCTTGCAGTGCTGAATGAAGTTTCATAGGATCAATAAAGGTGCAAAGAAATAAATATGAATATGTTTACAAAATATCTGACCTGATTATTTGTAAGTGAGAAGCCATTTTTGTGACCACGTCTGCAATCTCTGTCTTCCCAACGCTTTTGCCCAGCAGGGATGTGACTAGAAGAACCAGGATGCTGCATCAAGGATGGACAAGAGTGAGTTTGGATGAGTGTTCTGTCTCTGGTGGTAGGTCTTGTAACACCTTTTGAAGTTGAGGGTGAGTAGGATTTAGAATCCTCCATTGCTTTGCATTTATCTGAGTTTACATTCTGTACATTAGAACAGCTAACCAAGAGTTGATTACCTAATACTCCTCTGTCTCCTTTACCCCTGCTGAGTGTAGCAGATGCAGTTAGACCTACCAGGTCTTCACTGAGATGGAAGCACTCAATCCTCAGGCGCCAGTGTTCCTTCCCATTGTTTACAGTCAAGAATTCCCCAAAAAGTTGTCCTTGGCCAGGAGAGACTATCTTCCCCAAAGTTTCAAACCTCCCCAGGTCCAGCCTGAATCCAATGACTAGACCATACCTCTGTTGGAGAGATTTCTTCCTTCCTTCCTTTTTTTTTTTTTTTTTTTAAGATTTTATTTACTTATTATGATAGAGAGAGAGATCACAAGTAGGCAGAGAGGCAGGCAGAGAGAGAGGAGGAAGCAGGCTCCCTGCCCAGCAGAGAGCCCCATGTGGGCCTCTATCCCAGGACCCTGAGATCATGACCTGAGCCGAAGGCAGAGGCTTAACCCACTGAGCCACCCAGGTACCCTGTTGGAGATTTCTGATGGATCATCCCAGCTTCAGGGTACCCAATGACCGAGTCTGAGGCTGGGGCCTCTGTTGTGATTGCATCACAGTTCAACATCTCTCCACAAGTCTTTTTCACCTCTCCCTTACACATATTGTATATTGGAGAGCATTCCCCAATGAACCACTGGTATGGAAATCTCAGGTTTAGAGTTTCTTCTTACAGGAAATCCAACGTATGACAGTTGATACTGGGGATTCCTAGAGTCAGGCTCTAAAATGGGATTTTGGAGTTGAATTATCTACTGGATGGCTGATAATTAGGACTCTATCACTGGTGAGAGAAATGGTTATCAACAGTTCTGGGATATAGCATTGGTGCAACTGTTAAAACGTTCCCTGATGTTGAACTGAGATGGCATATTCATGGAAGAGAAGGCATTGCAAAGTATAGTATCTTAGGTGCTTGAGAGTTTCAGAGCAAATAGTAATTAAAGGACTACAGAATTGGAGAGATTTTGCTGCAAGCTATCCATGCACTGGAGAAGACATGAGAAAGGCTGAGGGTGATTAATCACCAAATTAAGGTAAAGTATAAAAGCCAGAGGGCCTTCTTGGTAGCATAAAAAGAAACTCCCATCTCCTGCAGCTGGAAAGTGGAAAAGCTGAGGATCTGACTCTCAGGACTTAATAATACAAGTAGATTATCTCCAGAGATGGTTGAATTTTCAACTCTGAGTTGTCTCTAACAAGGTTTGGGTCCTGATTGAGAAGGACTGAGGTCATGGGTCAACATCCTTCAAAATACTGAATCCCCCAATTTCCTTGACCCTCTGAACTTGCAGATGTGGTCAACTTTTCCCTGTCAAAAGCTAATGTTCCTCCCCTATTTGAAGAAATGCAGAGGCCTCTGACCAATAAGACGGCATGTGCCCCTTCCCTTGGAAGCTATTTTCACCTCCCTTCCTGGTTACCAAACAATAATGAAGATTAAGGCATAGCACCTTACAGCTGGGGAAGCGTTGGACCTGAGGTGCTGTAAGATCCAGCCAATATGTAGCTACGAGATCCAGAGGAGTATGTTTGGAAACTGGATCCCAAAGATACTGAGTTAAGGGGGCAGAACATAAACTTGGAAAGGATAATTTATTGATAAGAGAACACT
This sequence comes from Spilogale gracilis, assembly GCA_004023965.1. Lineage (NCBI taxonomy): Eukaryota > Metazoa > Chordata > Mammalia > Carnivora > Mephitidae > Spilogale > Spilogale gracilis. The sequence continues at coordinate 32,997 of PITA01020217.1, forward strand.
ATTCTGTGAAAAGGATGTAAACCTCTATCAAAGACTCCAAGAGAAGAACCTAATATGCTACCGTAATGGCGCTTTGAAGTTTAAAGAAAATAATGGTTCACATCAAGTGAAGTTGAAAGTGGGATGGAAAGACCCAGAGAAGTGGGAATCTTATAGTAGATATAAGTAAGGCCCAGACCTACAACCTGAATGTGTTCCATGGGAGGGCCTAAATAAAACTGTTTACCAAAATAAGATGTGAATTGGTGAAAGGGAAAAGAGTATCATTGAAATGCTCAGTGGCTATCTACTTTAGGCCAGGGCTCATTGTAGGAGATTCTGTTATAGACACTATTTCCATGACAATAATAGGGATGATAAAATACAGGTATAATAGAGGCCAGAAAATGGCATTTTATCAGCAGCAGCAAGGTATGTACAACATCATAGTGAATTACAAGTTTGGAATAGAAGCCAGGGAGTCCCCACTGGCAGAGAGCTACAGAGATGATAACAGAATCCAGATCACTAAGGGCCAGAGAGGTGGGTAGTTGATAAGGAAACTGTTCAATCTATAAAATCAGAGGAATAAAGGAATGGATAACCACTATGATGATAGTAACTCCTTCAATAGTATGTCATAATCTCTTGCCCAGTTTCTGAGCCAGTTGTCAGATCCCAAATTCTTAAGAGGACCCTACAGCACCATAAAAAATGAACACAGTAATGAATCTTTTAGTACTTTCCCAAAGGGACTTCAGTGTAATTTATATGAGTAGCTACTCGCTGTAGAAGGCTACTATCTAGATATTTTGAGGGTTGTTGACTCAGACTCAAAGCATCATTTATGACCTGTTAGCATGAGGGTATCTACAGCTAGGAAATAAAGTTCTGGCTCAGATGCGAGCTCAAAATTGGTCCACTCAGTCAAATTTTCCCAGTTTCAGCATATACACGTGGAATAGACATTTCTTCATATTTGGTAGAATTCTCACAGCTGTTCCTTGGTCTGTGGGATTAGACCCATCAAAGCAGGGAATTCCAAGTGGAAGCTTTAAAAACTGCTTTTCCTCCTAGACAATATAGCAAATGAAACAATTATATACCAGACTGAATGGCAGAAATTAATGCCACCACTGAAGACTCAAAGGACAAGGAGTAGTGGGCCCTATAAAACCCTTGTCTCATTCATCAGTCATCATCAAATACCAGACAGATCCTGGAGGATGACGTTAGACTACTGAAAACTCAACCAAGTAGAAGAAACTGTAATGCTGTGCCAATTGCGTCTTTGCTAGATCAGATTTACCTGGCTCAACTACAGGGTAATGTATCTATTAATTTGGTGAGGGTGTTTTAATTTCTATCTGGAAGATGCAATAGAGCAGTTGAATTCATGTGGTTAGCACAACAAGGTACAATTCTTCAGTCCTATGCATACTATGTTCCAAAGGGACCTGGACTGTAAGAAAATGATGCAGAGCATCACACTGGCCCACTATATTGATGGCATTATGTTAATCAAACCAGATAAACAAGAAATGGCAAGTATGTTGGAAGACTTGAAAAGACACACGTGTTCCAGAGAGTAGGAGACAGGCACTCTGTGAAGATTTAGGGGTCCACCATATCAGAAAAGATTTTAGGAGTTCAACGGTCTAGAGATGTCAGAGCATTTCCTTCAAAGCAAATGGAGAATTATATCTTGCGTATCTCACAATCCCTAGTAGTTCCCTTTGGGTTCTGGAGACAGCATGTTCCATACATGTGAGTATTGCTCTAATCCACTGAACAAGTTACACTGAAGATGTCCAGATATGAATAGGATCCTGAGCAGGAATGGGTTCCACAGCAGGTCTAGGCTGCAGTGCAACTGACCTTTCTTTGGCCTGTGTGACCTGGTATTAGAATTTTAAGTGGTAGAAAAAAATGTTGTACAGAGTTTATGGCAAATCACGACAGGAAACCATAACATCAAACTCATGACTTCTGAAGGACTATATGCTCTGCAGCAGAAAATTTCACACCATTTGAAACATTGCTTCTGGCATTCTACTGGGCCTGATGCTGACCCTCGAACACCACATGACCAAGTGGCCACGAATATCTGCCCATCATGGTCTGAGCCGAAAACAATCTACTGTAAGATGGAAGCACAACATTTTTTTTGGCCAAGAACTGGCAGGGCCAGAGGATGATCAAGTGTCAAGCAGACGGACCATATTCCCATGAATCTACCCCCAACTATTATACCAGTGCCTCATTTTTTAGCTCACATGCAAGTCTGGATTGACACTTCTGACTAGCTGATCAAGAAGAAAGAGAACCCATCTGGTTCATAGCTCAATATATGAGTGCATGTTAAAAACAGACTACTGCAGGGGCGCCTGGGTGGCTCAGTTGGTTAAGCGACTGCCTTCGGCTCAGGTCATGATCCCGGAGACCCGGGATCGAGTCCCACATCAGGCTTCCTGCTCGGCGGGAAGCCTGCTTCTCCCTCTCTCAGTCCCTCTGCTTGTGTTCCCTCTCTCGCTGTGTTTCTCTCTGTCAAATAAATAAATAAAATCTTTAAAAAAAAAAAA
>PITA01020218.1:0-35439 GCA_004023965.1 Spilogale gracilis
AAAAAAAATACAAAAACACCAATACAGGGTGCCTAGCTAGCTCAGTCAAAGGAGCATGTAACTCTTGATCATGGGGTAGTAAGTTTGAGCCCCATGATGGTTATAGAGATTACTTAAATAAATGAATAAAACACTTTAAAATTAAAAATAATGCACTAATCCAAAGGAATACATGTACCTTTACACTTACAGCAACATCACTTATACCAGACAAATTATCAAAGTAGCCCTTGTCCATCGACAGATGAATGGGTAAAGAAGATATGGTATATATGTACAATGGAATTTTATTCAGCCATAAAAAGAATACAGTCTTACCATTGGCAGCGACAGGGATGGAGCGAGAGGGTACAATGCTAAGCCAAATAAATCAGTCAGAGAAGGAAAAATACCACATGGTTTCATTCATGTGTGGAATTCAAGAAACAAAACAAAGAAGTCAGGGGAGGGGGAGAATAAAAAAAAAACAGGAGACAAATCAAGAAACAGCCATTTAACTATAGAGAACAAACTGGGGAGCCTGGGTGGCACAGAGGGTTAGGCCTCTGCCTTCAGCTCGGGTCGTGGTCTCAGGGTCCTGTGATCGAGTCCCACATCGGGTTCTCTGCTCACCGGGGAGCCTGCTTCCCCCTCATTCTCTGCCTGCTTCTCTGCCTATTTGTGATCTCTCTCTGTCAAGTAAATAAATAAAATCTTAAAAAAAAAAAAGAGAGAACAAACTGATGATTACCAGAGGTGACGGCAATGGGCAGGGGGGCGGGGGGGAATAGGTGTTGGGAATTAAGGAATATACTTGTCATTATGAGGACTGAGTAATATATAGACTTGCTGGATCACTATATTGTACACCTGAAACTACTACTATATTGTATGTTAACTATACTAGAATTACAATAAAAATTAATAAAAAAGGCACAATAGTCTTTGGAATATCTTAATTCTGGTATTTTTGTTACCAATCATCAACATTGTAGATTAGCTACTAATATTCACCATCCCTTGGATACAGCCTCAAAACTGATCAGGCTTAATTTGCTCTTATTTACCTTGCAAGGCCTACACTATGAATTAATCAGAGCCAGTGTTCAAATATTCTTTGTTATGTGTTTTTTATTACTACCTTTAATTGCCTTGCAAGTGCTGTATTTCTAGTTATCTTCTTGGAGAGAAGAACTCAGTATTAAATTACACAGGAAAAGCAAAACAAAACAAAACAAAACCCCCCAAAAAGATGTGCTCATTAAATATTTGTTGTACTAAAGAATGAACACTAAATGGATGACTGAAGACATTGTTCTGATTAAGTGGATAGAACTTTTGACCTAAAATCAGTCATTAATAAGATAGAACTACTTGTGTTGTTTGCAACTGTGTGATACAGGGTTGCCAGATGAAACAGTGCATGGGACATATTTCTCCTAAAAAAATATTTTGTTGTTGTCTAGTATCATATTTAATTGGGCATCCTGTATTTATAGTTGCTAAATCTGGAAACTCTAGACCCTTGTTACAAAAATATATCTAAGCCTCAGCTTCACTACTAATGAAACTGCTAATTATATCTACCTCATCTGGAAGAATTAAATGAGATCATCTAGGGATTTTTTTTTTATATAAATAGTAAAGCATTTAAGAAGTATAATTACTAGCATCTACTATCAAACATTTCACTGGTGATAGAATAGACACAAATCTTCAGGTCTCTGTATATTCAGTATAATGGTCTTTCCAATTCACATACAATTCATTCTTCCAACACTAACAAACTCAACAAAATATTTGAGGAAAATATTTGAAAATTATAGCATTTTGCCACTGATTTAGTTCTTTTACTTTTAAAACAGTATCTGAGGTAGAGACAGGAAAATGGCTGTGGAATAGGAGGCAGTGGAGTAGGCTCACCTCATCTAACTAGGTAGCTATCAAACCATCCTAAATACCTTAGGAATTGACCTGAAAGCCAGTAGGACATACTCCACAAATGAAGATAGAAAAGAGGCCACATCAAAGAAGGTAGCAAGTGCAGAGACATGACTTGGGAAAGAAATGGACCCTGGCCACTGCAGTGGAAAGGGAGCTGTGTGGCATAGGAGGATGAAAGACACACTAGCACACAGGGGAGGACACAGGGAAAATGAATCCCCATACTAGTTGGCTTGGAAAGTGAGAGAGAATGAATTTTGTGCATTCTTGCAACCCGCAAGGCTTAAAGCTTAGAATTTTAAAGATCAGTGTACTTGGTTCTGAGGAGCTTGGAGGATATTTGGGCTACTTTTGGAGAGAAAGCAAGGCAAATAGCTCAGGGAGAGATAACATGAAACAAAAATCTGAAGAGCACGTGGGGCACCCAGTGGAGAGGTGATTTACTCATCTCAGAGCACTTTTCAGAGAAACTGTTAAGAGAAAGACCTCCTCAGGAATAAAGGAACTGTTGGGTGCCACTTCCCATGTTTCTCAGCACAAGCACAGGGTCCCACCTGCCGGAACCAGCACAGCACCAACACTGGCTACCTAACTTCCTTATACCAATCTCTGCCCCCACCACACACACTCTAGTGGAACTGCCCCTTAGTCACACTTGTCACAGATCCAGTACTGTGACACCCTCCCTTAGAAGACAGGCACAAACCCCAGCTCACAGTATATCCTCCAACCAGAGAATTTGTAGAGCCTCAATTCTGGCACCAGTAGCAACAGGTCTCATTTCACAAACAGACCAGAGTCCACCTAGTGAAAACTCACTATATTCAGGCCAGGAAGAAAACACTGCCCACAACAGGCAAACAGAGCCCTTGTAGATGATTGTCCTGAAGGATGAAGCAGCTATGATAAAACATCAGAGCACACACAGTACACATTGGAGATATCCCTGGAAGCACCAGGCCCTGGGAAACAGGAAACACTAAACAGCAGGACTCTATAAGACCTCCTCATAAGGCCATTACCATTAAGAACAAGACATAGATGGAGACACGCACAGAAACAGGCACAGAAACTTACACAAAATGACAAGACAGAGAAATTTATCCTAAATGAAAGAATAGAACAAGGCCACAGCCAGAGGTCTAAGCAAAACAGAGATAAGTAACATGTCTGATGGAGAATTAAAACAATGATCCTAAGGATACTCACTGTATTTGAGAATAGAATGGAAAATATGAGTGAAATCCTTAACACAGAGATAAGGAATGACAGCAGATAAAGGGTACAATAAATGAAATAAAAAACATGTTTGATGGAATGAACAACAAGCTGGAAGCAGAGGAATGAATTCATGACCTAGAAGACAGAGTAATGCAAAGTAGTTAAGCTGAATAAAAGAGAGTAAGAAGAATGATGCAAAATAAGAACAGACTTAGGGAACTCACTGACTCAGTGACTCCATCAAATGTAATAACATTCATATTATAGGAATCCCAGAAGATGAAGAGGAAGAGGAAGAGGAAGAGGAAGAGGAAGAAGAAGAAGAAGAAGAAGAAGAAGAAGAAGAAGAAGAAGAAGAAGAGGAGGAGGAGGAGGAGGAGGAAGAAGAAGAAGAAGGAGGGAGAAAATGGGGCAGAGAATTTATTTGAAGAGATAATAGCTGAAAAGTTATCTAATCTGGAGAAGAAAACAGATATCCAGATCCAGGAGGCACAGAAAACTCTCATCAAAATCAATAAATTCAGACCCACATAAAGTCACATTGTAATTAAACTGACTAAATTTTAAGATTTTATTTATTTGAGAGAGCACGTGCACAAGTTGGGGAGGGGAGGTTAGCAGAGGGAAAGGGGCCCTGAGATCATGACCTAAGCCAAAGGTAGACACTTAACCAACTGAGCCACCCAAGCACCCCAAGAAAAAAATTTTTATAGCAGCAAGACAAAACAAGATAGTAACTCATAAGGGAAAACCCATAAGTCTAGCAGAAGATTTTTCAGCAAAACCTTTCCAAGCCAGAAGGGAGTGGCATGATATAATCAAAATGCTAAATAGGAAAAGTCTGCAGCCAAGGATATTCTATCCAGCCAGGCTATCATTCAGAATAGAAGAAGAGATAAGGAATTTACCAAACAAAGAAATCTATGACCATTAAACCAGCCCAGGAAGAAATATTAAAGGGGACTCTTTGAGTGATAGAGGAGAGACCAAAATTTACAGTATAAAGGAAGGAAACACAAAGCAGTAAAATTAAGTATTTCTGTAAAAAAAAACTCAGTCAAGGAACTCACAAAATTAAACAATACAAAATATGACACCATATGCCTAAAACATGGGGAGGAAAGGAGTAAGAATAGGTTCAAACTTAAATGACCATCAACTTAATGTAGACTGCTATATATAGAAGAGATCATATACAAATGTAATGGTAACCATATATCAAGAACCACTATTATGCAAAGAAGAGAAAGAAATCCAAACATATCACTAAAGAAAATCAGCAAACCATGAAACAAAGACAAGGATCAGAAATGACAATAAATACCTATCTATCAGTAATTACTCTAAATGTAAGTGGACTAAACACTCAAATAAAAAGACATAGGATGATGGAATGAATGAAAAGGCAAGACCCATCTACATGCTGCTTACCACAGACTCATTTCAGACCATACTGAAAGTGCAGGAATGGAGACATATCTATCCTGTAAACAGATGTCAAAAGAAGGCTGAGGTATTATATTGGACAAAGTAGACTTTAAAACAAAGACTGTAAAAGATACACAGAAGGACATTATATAATAATAATGGGGACAATCCAAGAAGAAGATCTAACAATTGTAAATATTTATGCACCCAAGATCAGAGCACTCAAATACATAAAACGGCTAATACTAAACAGAAAGGAAGTAATCAGTAATAATATAATGGACAGATCACCTAAACAGAAAATCAACAAGGAAACTTTGAATGACACACTGAACCAGATGTATTTAAAAGATATATTCAGAACATTCCATCCTAAAGAGCAGCATACACATTCTGTTCAAGTACACGTGGAACATTCTCAGATTAGATCCCATATTAGCCCATAAAACAAGCCTCAACAAATTAAAAAAGATGTAAGCCATTCCATGAATATTTACTGACCATAACAAATATGAAATTAGAAATCAATCACAAGAAAAAATATGGAAAGACTACAAATACATAGAGCCTCAATAATACACTACTTAACAATGAATGGGTCAATCAAGAAATAAAAGAAGAAATTAAAAAGTACATATAAACAAATGAAAATGAAAACAGAATGGTCCAACACCCCTGGATAGAGCAAAAGCAGTTCTGAAAGGGACATATGTAGCAATATGGGCTTACCTCAAGAAGCAAGAGAAATCTCAAATAAACCATCCAAACTCACACCTAAAGGAGCTAGAAAAAGAACAGACAAAACCTAAACCCAACAATAAAGGAAATGATTAAGACTAGAGCATAAATAAATGATATAGAAGCTAGAAAAACAATAGAACAGATCAGTGAAACCAAGAGCTGTTTCTTTGACAAAATCGATTAAAATGTATAAGCCTCTAGCCAGATTTATCAAGAAAAAAAGGAAAAAAAAAAAAAGAAAAAAAGAGAAAGGACTCAAATATATAAAATCACTCCCTGAAGGCATGTATTGCATGGAGCACTGGATGTGGGGCATAAACAATGAAACTTGGAACACTGAAAAAACAAAATTAAATCAAAAAAAATAAAAAAAGAAAAAGGAAAATAACAACCAACACCAAAGAAATACAAAGAAATACAAGCAATTATAAGAGAATATGTTGAAACTATATGCCAACAAATGGGATCATCTATAAGGAATGGATAAATTCCTGGAAACATAGAAACTACCAAAACTGCAACAGGAAAAAATAGAATTTTTGTAAAGGTCAATAACCAAGAAACTGAATCAGTAATCAAAAAACTCACAGCAAACCAAATTCCAGGACCAGAGGGCTACACAAATTCTACCGAGCATTTAAAGGGGAGTTAATAACTATTCTCAAACTTCCAAAAAACATAAAAGGAAAGAAAACTTCCAAATTCATACCGAGGCCAGCATTACCCTGATACGAAAACCAGACAAAGACACCACAAGGAAACAGAACTACGGGCCAATATTTCTGATGAACCCAGATGCAAAATTCTCAACAAAATACTAGCAAACAGAATCCAACAATACATTAAAATAAATCATTCAGCAAGATCATGTGAGATTTATTCCTGCGTTGCAATGGTGTCAATATTTGTTAGTCAATCAACGTGACACATTACATCAGTAAGAGAAAGTCTAAGAAGGATCATTTCAATAGATACACAAAAAGCATTTGACACAGTACAACATCTACTTATTATAAAAGCCCTCAACTAAGTAGGTTTAAAGGGAACATACCTCAATATAATAAAGGTCATATATGAAAGACCCACAGCTAATATCATTCTTGATGGGGAAAAAATTGAGAGTTTTTCTTCTACTATCAGGAACAAGACAGGGATGTCCACTCTCACTGTAACTATTTAACACAGTACTGAAGTCCCAGCCACAGCAATCAGACCACAAAAAGAAATCACAGGTGTCCACATTGATAAGGAAGAAGTAAAACTTTCACTACTTACAGATGACATGATACCATATACAAGAAACCCATCAAAAGACTCCACCAAAAAACTACTAGAACCAATAAATTCAGTAAAGTCACAGAATACAAAATCAATGTATAGAAATCTGTTGCATTCCTATACACTAATCATGAAGCAGAAGAAGGAGAAAGAGGAGAAATTAAGTAAACAATCCCATTTACAATTGCAGCAAAAATAATAAGATGCTTAGGAAGGAATCTAACCAAAGAGGTGAAAGACCCATACTCCGAAAACTACAGAAACTAATAAAAGAAACTGAAGATGACACAATGGAATGGAAAGAAATTCATAGATTGGAGGAATAAATATTGTTAAAATTCCCAAATTACCCAAGGCAATCCATCTCAAAATATCAACAGCATTTTTCACAGTTAGAATAAACAATCCTAAAATTTGTATGGAACCACAAAAGATAAGAAATAGCTGAAGCATCTTGAAAAAGACAAGCAAAGCTGAAGGCATCACAATTCTGGACTTCAAGTGATACTACAAAACTGTAGTAATCACAACAGTATGGTACTGGCATAAAAGTATAAAAGTAGATACACAGATCGATGGAGCAGAACAGAAAACCTGGAAAAAATATATATATCTCAAATAAAAAAAAGAAAAAATGTTTAAAGAAAACTCAGATACAAACCTGCATTGTGTATATATAAAGACAAATACCATATGATTTCACTCATATGTGGAATTTAAGAAAACAAGTAAGTAAATGGAAAGTAAAATATAGAAGCAAACCAATAAACAGACTCTTAACTATAGTAAACTGATGGTTACCAGAAGGAAAGCAGTGGGAGGATGGGTGAAACAGGTAGTGGGGATTAAGGGCACTTGTGATGAGCACCAGGTGATGTATAGAAATATTGAATCACTATATTGTACACCTAAAACTAATAAACACTGTATTAACTGTAATTAAAATAAAAAATTTAAAAAGAAAGTATCATATATGTACAAATCTGTAAAAATACATACTGTTTTCTTCAAACTTTATAAATTTTATAGAAAAATAGATATAGTTTAAATATTTACAACTTTCTATTATTATACTTTTAAAAATTTGTGTATGTTTATGAATTACAGTCTAATTCTTTTTAATATTAGTATAATATTCAAGTAAGGATATTTTAATTTAATGATTTTATTTTTCATCTGTAAGTTTTAAAGTTTTCATTTCTGTATCTTTGAATATTCTTTCTTCTCAATACTGTTATGTAATTTTTTATTCCTTGTGAAGTTACATCTTTACTTATCTCATGTTATCATATTTAATACTCAGTACAATTTCTACAGCAATAGGAAATTTACAACAATAATATAAGGAAATTGGCCCTCAGAGGAATTAAGTAATTTGCACAATTTTTATCATCATCAAGGAGCAAAGCTGAAATTCAAAACAAGCTCAGCTCTCTTCACTCTGCCTTTTACTTCCTCCATATGAAAATAATTTATTCTGTGAGACTTTGATCTGTTTTATCACTTGAATAATAACGGTGGTATCAAGAAATGGGAAGCAAGAAGGGAAGGATAGGGATATCTCATTTAAAAACAAGGGAAAAATCAAATCATATTAAAAATAAGAGAAAGCCTTTTTGTGCCTCATCCTTCCCTCCCTAGAGTTTTTCCCACACATGAGTATTCAAAATCCTTCATCTATATTTATGTTTCAGTTGGTTAATAAATTTAGCCCAAAAGGATGTGTCTCTAACACAGAGGTCAGCAAACTCTGTCTATAAATGGCTAGCTAATAAATATTTTTGTCTCTGTAGGCTATCTGGTTTCTGTCACAAGTACTCAACTCTGCCACTGTAGTATAAAAATAACCACAGACACTAAAGGAATGAATGGGTATAACCAAGCATTTTGTCATACAGGCTATTGGTCATGATTTTCCAATTCCATCACTACAAATAAATTACTGGGCATTGCATTGTTGATAGGCAAACAATAAATAGAGTTCTGAATAGGAAAAACATCCCATATCACCTCACAAAATTAACCATACCCTCTTCTCTCATAGCTAGTCAGCCCTGCCTTTAGGTTAGCAAATAAAAAGATCTGTGACATCTTCCCATTATCAGTTCCAAAGAAACTCAACCCCTTCAAGGGAGTCATGAGACCACACATGGTCTAATCATCTCAGTGTCTTCTGGGGAAAAATGGTTAGCAGACATAGACCTTTGAGAATTCCAGCTCCACAATATGTTGTCAAGTGTCTGCAGAACACAAAACTTTCAGAGTATAATTAGGGAAGAAAATACTTCTATAATATATCACATGAAAACTTAAAATACAGGTGTTTTGACTTAAAGGAACTTTCCAGCCATTTACTCATCCAAGTAGCTAATAATATATACTGGCCATAGGGAGGAAAGGGACTTTGGAACACTCAATCAGGATCCTAAGCCTTTTAACTTCCATACTTAGATTTCCAGAAATTAAAGCAACACACAAAAAAAATAAAAATAAAAATAAAAATAAAAAAGAAATTAAAGCAGCAGGAGGAAAAAAAAAAAAGAAGTGAGGGAGGAGAATGTGAAAAAGAAAGAGGAGGACAAAACGAAGGAAGGACGATAGTCATGACTAGGAAAAGGAGGAAGGGACAGAAGGACAAAGAGTCTTTAGCAAACATAACCAACCATTATGCTTTCTAAATAAAACCTGGGTCTTTGTTACTCATTTATTTGTCCATTGGTCAAACACATATGGGATATATTTTCCTATACTAGATATCTGGCCAAGCTATCTTACGCACACCTCACAGGCCACTGACAATTTATATAATTACTTGCATGGGTTTTTTTCCTCTTACTATATGATTTCCTTGAAACCAAGGACTACACATATTAACCCTCTTTGCATCATCAGCCCATCTGTGACAGATGGGATCATTGGCAACAACTCTTCACCTCTGTCTTCCTAACTTTGTCATGTGACTTTGCAGTCACTTCCATTAAGTTATGCCTAAGTCCCTTGACTTTGAGCGTATCCACATGACTTGCTTTGGCTAATGAGATGGGGATGACATGTGCATGCTTCAGGCTGAGGCGCTAAGAGGTCTTGGGTGGTTCTGCTTGCTCTCTTGTGTATCTGGCATTATCGTGAGGAGAGCTTCCATCAGGGAGTCACTGCACCCAACCTGGGCCCAAGAATGATAAAAATGGCAGGAGCCTGAGCAATGAATTTAGTGTGGAGCTGAGCACTGACAAGTTCATGGTTTCAAGACTGCCTGCTCACCTAAACCAAGATCAACCAACCCGTTCCTGACCTGAAGACACAGAAGCTATGATAAATAATTGTTGTTTAAAGGTCCTGAGTTCAGTGATAACACACATGCCTAGCATTGTCTAATGTGTGTGGCACACGACAAATGCTCTGTAACAAATGGGAAACCTAAAGGATTCAACTATATCTATTAACCTTGATCTCCTATGCTTATTCTAGGTAGATAATCCTACTTTTCATATTGTCTGGACTTGACATCCCAAATAACACAGATTTAAACTGAAACAAGCCTCAGGGATCCTTTCACAATAGATTGAAAATCCCTCCTCGAAATCTTTATTTGAAGAAAATCTTTTAAAAAGTACAGAAGAGAAAACAGTGCCTGATCATTTCTCTGATCTAGTTTGCTTTTAGTTTTCTTCTCCCCCACTAAATGGCTCAGCTATGAATTCTTTGTCCTTTCTCTTTATGTTTGCAGGCCTCATTACAACTTTGTCATACCTAGCAATGAGAAGATGCAGTATAATTTCCTTCACTAACTAAATTTGTAAAATATTTTTCTGGCTATTGGTAATAAATCCAAGAGCAATATTCAAGACAGAGTCACATTTTGAGATAGTGACAAAAGTCACTTGATCTGTAATCTTCTTGGTTCTCCTTAGGAAAGGGCTCTTATTCTGATATTCCCCAACAGGCATTTCTTTTATTTCTCTGGATGTGTTTAGATAAAGAGTTATCAACAGCAGGCAATTAATGCAATAGGTAAAGAGAGAAGAGGTTTCCATCACACAAGAGTGCCATCTACAGGAGGGAGCCAATGGACTCCGGCAACAGTCCCTAAATTACAATTAGCAGAGTAACCTAACTTCCCTGCAGGATGAGAACTTTCCCTCCATCCTGTTAATGAGTGTCCCCATATGTAATAATTTTTAAATATAAAAATACGCCAAATAAAATGTCTTTTCTCTAAAACAAGCAAAATAACAATGTATTCTGAATCCTGGAGAAAAGACATTGCTTTCAAGTCCCTCCCTGAATCTTTCTCTTAAAATGGGCAATACAGTCGAGTCTTGACTAGGATGTCAAGAGTTTTAATCTTTGTCTTAAACCCTGCAAGCTTGATTTGAGACCACCACTTTGGATACTTTTTTTTTCATTTGCCAAGTGGGAAAGTTGTATGAACTTAAACATATCTTCAAAATCTTCTTTACGTTTAGTAATTGTATTTAGAATTCCACACTAATTTCCATTACTGACTCTACATATATGCTGAGAGTTAATTTTGGCTAACTTTAGCTGCATCAGCCAAAGAACTCATCACTCAGGACGGGAGCCTGACTTTGGTTACTATGATTGGAGTCAATTTGTTAAGGTGCACAGGTATCAAAAAATAGTCAAAGACAGCTTAGGATGTTGTCATCCTCATCAAAGTTTTGCTATACCGTAAGTAGATACATTTTTATTCGCAGTGGGCACTGAGCATCAGTCTTCAGGCTCTTATTAAGACAGCAACCAGAAACATTTGTTTATTAGCACATCCTGTCTCTGGTCCCTCAGAACAGCAGCTTTGTTGCATAAACTGCTGTCTTTTGTTATGATAGTATCTCCCACAGCAGTTGCTGACCCACATGGTTAGCGAACCACTATCATCATGAACACAGAGAGGAGGGCTGGAAAATGGGACACAAAGTCACACTGTTTTAAAAAAATAAAAATAATGCAGGGAAGTGAACATTCATTGATCATTTACTATGGATCAGATTCTTCATTTATATTATCTCAGTGAAATATTCTAAGTCCTCTGCTAAGGATGTAAACGGGAATTTAAGGGGATCAATGATTTGGGCAAGAAAAGAATGCAAAATTTAAGACCAGATCTATCAAAATCACAGTCATATATCCTTTTAAACATCATCAAAGTGAGGGGGCACCTGGGTCGCTCGGCCAGTTGAGCATCTGACTCTTGATTTTAGTCATGATCTCCAGGCTTTGGGATTGAGTCCAAGTCAGGCTCCGTACTCATCAGGGAGTCTACTTGGGTTTCTCTCTCTCCTCCCTCTCAGTCCCTGGCTTGTGTGCCACACACTCTCATACTCTCTCAAATGAATAAATCTTCAAAAATGAAAAAAATAAAAAATTACCAAAGTGATAGGAAAATTAAAACAAAATGAATAAAAAAGAAAGAGGCCAAGTATATATTTTATTGAATAGTGAGTCAGTTTCTGTCAAAATCCCAAAACTATCATTTCATGATATTTATGCCATTTTTTATGTGCCTGTTAAAATGCTCAGCCAACATATTGGCCTATCACATGTTGATTTCAGGAAAGCCAGCCCCACATGACTTCTTTGTGGACAAGATAAAAATATCTGGACTTAATAACAGCACAACCAAATGGAGAAGATCTGGATAAACATTTGGAAATCACAAAATGTTATTGGATAGGTAGCAGATTGGAAAACCTAATTTTTTAAGTTCATACACCCACAAAAATTTATAATGAGAGTGTTATCTTTTTGATGCTCTGGTTATGGGGTGACCAAGGCTCAGTTTGCCCAAGACTCAGAAGGTTTTCAGGACACGGTTATTTTTCAGTACTAACACGGAGAAAATCCCAGACTAACAAGGACGAGTTTGTCATATATATGTATACACTCTACTTATTTGTGCCCAGATATTTTGGCTGTGTTACGAGGGAAATAATCCTCGTTCTAAGGCTAAGAGATAATGGGGTGTTGTGTCTGTTAATAATTAGGACTAGAGATGAAGTTTTGCCTCAGCTACATTACTCTTCATTGACATGTGCAATTTTAATCTCCAGTTTCTTCCTAAACCTTTCTCTGTCTATTTATGGAGTGAATGCTAACCAAGAAGTCACCTTTCCAAATCATACCCACCTTCCCCAAGCTGCCTGAAGTCTAACCATGAGCAGTCTTCCTCACTCCCTCTGCACCACCTAGCAACTAGAAGAACATCAATATTATTTGCTCTAGCTGACTACTGAGTGAGTGTCAATGAGCATGTCAGCTCCTTTCCTAAACAAACCTAATGACAAAGACTGACTGATGGGGCATGTGAGTGGCTCAGTTGGTTAAGCATCTACCTTTGGTTCAGGTCACGATCTCAGAGTCCTGGGATTGAGCCCTATGCCAGGGTTCACTCACTGGGGAGTCTACTTCTCCCTCTGCATGCCCCCCCCCCCCCGCCACACACACTAAGGCTCAGTCGCTCTCCAATAAATAAAATCTTAAAAACAAACAAAACTGACTGAGGTCTTAAAGGTCAAAGGCCAAACCTACAAGTTGCCTCACTAGCTGAGTATGAACCTTATATACTTTTTTGGCTGTTGGCTAGAAAGGAGAGACATCAGTGACGGGCAGATATTATGACAGAGCATTTCATGAAATGTAAGCTGACACTCAGGGGTTGGAAGGGTACAATGATGGGCATATTCAATTTTCCTGCCAAAATACACAGACTTTCGGTTAAAGGGAATTACTTTTGTTTAAGTTGGTCAATTTTTCTTTTTTTTGACAGACCAATGAAAGGGAAAAGAATAAACTGAATACTATTCATAGACATCCAAGGGTGAGAATTGGCTTGTATTTAATATCCTCTCTTCTCTGTGGCCCACAAGTAAACACAACGAGTAAAGCTGGAGTATAGTCTCCAGTGAGGTATTGCAGGGCTTAACAATCCCGACTTAATATATTTTTGTGGTAGTGATGGTGGTAGCCACTGCTTATTAGAATAACTGTCCCAGTTTTGAAGGACAGGGTTTTCAAAGGACAGGATAATTAAGAGAAATAAAGTCAGTGTGGTGTCAAAGCCAGCCCATCTGGTTGCCAACTGGTAAAATTTCAGAAACCTTCAAGCCAGTTGTTAAAGCAGTTATAGATTGAAATCAGCATTACTAAGACTATTCACACTATGGAAACTCACAAACACAGTAATCAGGCTTTTATTTCCCTTTTTTGTTTTTCCCATAAATCCTATTGTTAAACATTTACAAACATACAACCAGGCAAAACCTCCCCCTGGACTAGTGTCAACTATGATTATACTCAAAGCATCATAGGAAAAACAGGTCACCTATATCCATTTTATCATTCCTAGTTTTAGAGGATAATCCTCATTATCTAGAGCTCTATGATATCTCATGGAAAAATAAAAGTTAACCTTCTTAAAAAACCTAGGCCACGTGGAGCTTAGGAATAACCAAAAAAAGTTAACATGAAGTGTGAAATGGTTATGAACACCGAGGGCCATTTATTTTAGCTGAAAGCACATAATTTATTAAGAATCGACGAAAAAGGAAAGTCATCATTTTTCCTCCAGTTAATAATGCCCTCCACTTCTCTTGTCTCCAAATGCTTTGTGCAGTGAAGTTCAGAAGATTAAAAAAAAAGAAGAAAATCCTGATACAGCTTTTCCACCCAGAGGTCTTCTTAAAAGTTTACAAATCTTTTCTTAGATTAAACTTAACTTCAAAAGCATCAGCTGTGGTCTCTGTCACTGCGAGAAGGAATTAAATCATTGCAGAGCTAAGATCCTAGAGTGATGCTTTTTTTTCCCCCTCCCTAAACACATTTTCTTGCCTTTTACTCCATGGATAAGCAACCTAAAAAGAAATGTTAAGAAGAATATTTTTTGCATTTGTATACACTTTATGGATCTTAACATTCCAGGGTGAAATTGGGGTTTTTTGATCATAAGTCTGAGGGGTCAGTTACAAAAATACCAAAATGTATTGGTATTTATTTCTCATTTTCCTTTTCCTTTATTTAGATACTTGGGTGTGGGTTACTTGCTGCGGGGATTTGCATTCTCTAGTATTAGTCAAGGTCAAAATACAGAGCCTTTGTGTGTATTCTAAGCCCTTTCAAATATCTGATCACCTCCTGGTGTGATGCATTTAAAAAAAGGTACCTTGCTAAGATTCAACCCACAGGCTCCTGCATTTTGTTTGTCTTCTATTAAAGACTAAGCAGCTACATTTTCATTTCAAATTCCATATAAAAATGCTTTCAGAATAGCTTACATGTAGAGCTGTCTGAAGACCCAGAAAAGTACTGGGTGACCTTCTGCCCTCCTTGTTCTCAGTTACAGGGACTGTAGGGGCTTCCTTCCCTCTGTACACATAACTACCTGTGACCCAGGACTGAAGCTGACCCCACCCCTTCCCTTTCTCTAACATTTGCTCTCCATCCCCTGGGGACTCCGGATGTTTCTAGATCTCAACCTGTTCCCAACAAAGTCCCTGATAAATAATATCCTTAGTATGCATCCACAAGAGTGCTTGAGAATAGATTCATCTAAACAATATCCAATTAACGTGGTGTAAAATCTATTGTGATTCAGAATAATGACTGTTTAATAAGATGGACTTCAGAGACTGATGGACACAGTTCAATTCCTTACAAAGTTCTTATGCAAAGACAGGTACTTTATTGAGCATCTTAGATCGCTAGGCCTACTGCCCTAGCTGTAAAAATGAGAAAAATCATAGTCAATACCGCATAGGTTTGTTAGGAGAATTAGATTATAAAATGTGGGTAAAGCGCTTGCTCTGGCAGATAATACACACACACACACACACACACACACACACACACACACACACACACACAGATCAAGTAACAGGATAGCTGTTAGTTAGTTACCAGTGTTTGGAAAGGCTCAGCTCCTCATAAGAAAGCAGGATAATTGAATTCAGACATAGTCTCCACTAAATTCAGCCTCAAGCGCAAAGCCATCGTCTTGGGCGGGCAAGATGCTTCACCACTAAGGAGTTTCACATGCTCAGAGGAAATACTTAACCAAAGAATTGGAGGACAAAAGGAAAATCAGACCCCAAGCTCCCTAACTGACCCCAGACTTTCTTAGTTTCTCCTCATTTCGGTTTTCCCAGCTGTACAACACACTTAAATGTTCCTAAACTGAGAAATCAATGTAACCAAATACTACTGACATGTCGTACTTCTTCATTCTTAGAACCCAGCACTGATTCAAGGAAGGTTTTCAGGAGGAAAAAAACAAAAAAACAAAAAACCTTCTAAGCATTCAATATAATTATTAGTTATAGGATACAGTGACTTCAGAAACAAAAATGTAGACAACAAGTATATTTTCAGAACCAAGGAAATATCAATGATCCATTCCTCTTTTTGGATCCATCAATGTTTCCATGCTGTGACCTTCTCTTCTCACCAATTGTTTCTCTCTCCTTCAGTGGTTGTTATGGAACTTAGATTGGTTTCTAAGAAAAAAATTTTCTATGTTGACAGGCCAAATGTTATGTGGTTGAGGCCAAGGGCAGGCCACTCTAAAATGTGCCACTTTGGCATATTATTTTAAATAAAAGTTACTGAGGGGTGTCTGGGTGGCTCAGTCAACCAGGCATCTGACTGTAGATTCTGGCTCAGGTCATGATCTGAGGTCATGTGGGGCTCTATGCTCAGCAGGGAGTCTGTTTCTCTCCTTCTTTTGCCCCTCCCCCATTGCTCACTCTCTCTAAAATAAAGGAATCTAAATAAACAAAGAAACAAATAAAAGTTACCAAAGAGACAACCTGTGCAAGGACATTCAGACCCTCCTTACTCCCCTCTGAAAGCAAGAAATACATCTTTTATGTGAAAGGTACCCTTCCCTATAGCAGAAGGTAAAGAGACATCCCTATCACCAGAGATAGGAAATTTACAGCCAAGAAGGTTGTAGAAAACAAACCTTGTTTTTTTACTAACTTAATACCTTACCAAATTCTGTTTAAATTTCCTTACTAGGGGCACCTGAGTGGCTCAGTGGGTTAAAGCCTCTGCCTTCGGGTCAGGTCATGATCTCAGGGTCCTGGGATGGAACCCCACATCAGACTCTCTGCTCAGCAGGGAGCCTGCTTCCCCCTCTCTCTCTGCCTGCCTCTCTGCCTACCTGTGATCTCTCTGTCAAATAAATAAATAAAACCTTTAAAATAAATAAATAAATAAATACATTTCCTTACTAGTTTGGGTGCCTGGGTGGCTCAGTTGGTCAAGTGTCCAACTCTTGATTTTGGCTCAGGTCATAAGATCAACCCCCCTGCGGGACTCTGTCCTTGGTGTGGAGGTTGCTTAAGATTCTCTCTCCCTCTTCCTCTGCCCCAGCCCCTCCCCCAGCTCACATGCACATCTGCACACACACGCTCAAAAAGTATATACATATATTATACATACATATTACTAATATACATACATATTACTAATATACATACATATTAGTAATTTAAGTTCCCAAAGTTTTCCTTATCCTGTCAATTCCTCACCAATTTATTATCTTTCTGTATAAAAAGTATAAAAACTACATGTTGTCATTTCTTTAGGTCTCAATGTCATTATTAGGTCTCTGTGCTCATGTAATAAACCTATGTTGTTTTTTTTTCTTTCTCCTGATAACCTGTCTCATGTAAATTTCATTCTTAGTCCAGCTAGAAGACCTTGATGGGTAAGGGAACAATTTTTCCTTCCCTTCAATATCCAGAAAGGTGGGCTAAGACACAGATTAAAAGCTCAGTTCAGAAGTTGAGACAAAACTCAAGGTAGGTAAGATTTGAGCTTCCAACAATCTGTGCATGTGGACAGTCAAGTAAGTGACTTGAGTACCTAGAATGGGACTTTCTTGGTTACTACCTTTGAGCCCAGGGATTCCTTTTATGCATCCATTCTAGAAGCATCTCAATGCATGCAGCATGGATAAGTGTGCTTAACTATGCAGAGGAGGGTGTGATGAGTTGGCTAGTGGAATAGCTGGGGTTGGCATAGTCAGAGGTCTATGAGAATTAATAATAACTAGCACTTTAGCATTGTTAATGTCATCAGGTTTAGGCCTTGGACTCCTAAACATTTTAGAATCACAATTTGGGAAGGACTTGTACCCGGACATAAAGCAGACATATCCATACCCTGTAGGACATAGATTGGGCTGGTGTAGGAAGAAGATGGCCACTAAGATAGTGAGTATCATAGGTTCAACTCCCTGTCCCACACAAACTGGAGGTGGGGATAGGGGGACATGCTTAAGTGCTGACAACCTTTTTAACCAATATATGTAAAATCGTAAAGAAAACAACAAAAAATCACTCACTGATCTTCTACAGGTATTAGGGTTAACAGCATTCACATGGAAATCAAGAGCACAGAAAAAATAATGTTAACTCTGTGCTATAATATTTTCTGTATCCATACTCAAAGGTAAGGAATTAAAAGGAAAAAATCCTTGATCATTAAAAAAAAATCTAAGGGATGGGATAATGGCTTACCTCCCCTCCCTTCCTATGATCACTCCTCTTCCTTCTCCTTTCAGGGGAATGTCTCCCCCACCATGGGCATCTCAATGGCTGTCTCCTCCCTGCACAAATCAGTGCAGTAGCTCTATTCTGAATATTTCTAATATAAATCATACTCTTCCAGGCCATCTGGAAGTCTGGATAAATCTCTGAAGGGAGCTAGGCAACCTCTGACCCAGGGGAAGAATGAAAACTTGCTCTCAGTTTGGAGAATACTCTATCCCACTGGCAAGTCTCCATGAGTTCCCTTTGTGTGAGACATTCTCCTTATATAATGAAATGGCTCAGAGTAGCATGATGGCACTTTGGACCTGTAGTTCACTGACACTCCAAATAATGTTATTAAAATGCCATTTTGAAATAAAGACAGAACAAAAGAAATGCTGTTAGTTAACATAAAAATGTCATGTGTCCCTTTATCATTAACCTTAAAAAAGGTTATTCTCAGAAGTAGGCTTCTACATTTGTAAATTTAACATATCAAAATCAAATGTTTAAAGCCTAAAAATAAAATGATGTTTCACCATAATGGTGTAGCTTATGAGCATGCCTGAGAAAAACTGGGTATGGAAATACAGTGTAATATGTATCACAGTAGAAGCACATGTGGAATATTCTTGGAACACAAAGGAGGAGGATAAATACAACCCAGGTAACACAACAGGGGATCAGAGAAAGCTTCACAAGGTAGCTAAGCTTTGCGCCCTATCTTGAGAAATGACTAGAAATTAGCCATGGTAAGATTCTAGGCAAATGCAGTAAGAATATGGAGAAGTAGGTACCTGTGTGCTTGAGGGGGCTCTGGGGGTACATGAGGACCCCAAACCCACCTTTCTTCTGAAGTGCAATCAGTCATGTAAAGCAACTGATATGATTAATTATAAACTTATGTTCTCTGACCAGGGGTCTTGTACTTTAAGTGAGAGGTTACTCCAACTATAGACTCAAAAGTCTTTGTTCCTCAATAAGGGAATCCCAGGGACCTAAATCAGATGGATCTCATATAGATTTAGTGGGGAAAGTTAGAATAGTCCTCAGAGAATCATCTCCTCTACATACAAGCAGTGTCTGCCTCTAGCTTTGGCATTATCACAAGCTCCCAAGATGGCACACAGCTAGGAGGCTGCTTCCTGCTGTGGTGAGGGTGTCCAGTCCTCACTTACCATGTGGTTTCTCTACTGCCCTGGCCAGCCTCCAGACTATTTCCCTCTGTGAGACTTACTGCTCATGACATAACTGGGTCACACCTCAACCACAATGTGACAGTTCTGGGGACCAAGCCAATTTCCTTTTCTTCTCGACCCATTCACAATTCACTGGGTCAGTTCGCGGTATAGCGAATGACAAGGAGCGCAGTCAATCAAGAGTAATGCTAAGGGGAGTCACTGCAAATCCTGATACCAACCAGCTCTTCAGGTGTCCATGGCCTTCAGATCTGAAGGGTAATTCTCTTTGGCCATTTTTTTTTCATGAAATAGCATCACTGCTGTGTTGCTGTGCGAGTTAGTAGCAACAAAGAATGGAACACAAACCCCGAGCCTTGCGAACCTGAGTTCTTGCCCTATGGGAGGGCTAATCAACTGTGTCACTCTGGAGAAGCTACTAATCTCTGCCCCTGTGCTTCCTCATCAGGCAAATAAGGATGCCTACTCTTCCTGGTCTGGAAGAAATAACCTATCAGAGAAATGAAAGCATTCTCAAAAACTTTTAAACACTAAACAATATTGAATTAAACCAGGAAGTTGCTCATCCAGAACATTTGTTGAGACCACGGAGAGCTGGCAGGCCTATTTTCTAAGGCAAGTAGGTCAATTGCCGTTGTCACACTTTTCCATCCATGCAAGATATGCTGCCTAATTTAGAAGGAAGTCTGGGATCAGGGAAGTTAAGTTCACTCCACTGAATACTAAATATTCATTGAGAGCCTATCATGCACAATGTGCTGTGCTCTATGTTTTAATTTCAGTGATTTGTCCAAGGTCAGAGAGCTGGTTAGTGTAGGGCTAAACTTGCTGCCCTCGCTTCCAGCTGTGTTATCCATCATTTTCTTTCCTCACATATTCTGGAGCCAACTATTTTCAATCGGGCAAATAACATGGGATTTATCTGCTTTGGGTTCACAACGGTTTCATCCGAAGCTCTCTATAAAGGATATGGGTTTTTCCAGAAATGTCATTGGATTTCTCTTAATTTAGGGAGAGAAAAAAATAAAATTAGTGACACCAGGACATTTCCAAAGAGAGACAAACAGTATCACAGAAATACAACTGGATTCCTAAGAAGAAGTCAGAGCAAGAACGGCACAAGGTGCCAACACAATCAATACATAAATAATTCTACAGTTATTGGCAGGCTTAAATTCACTGGCTGTCATCCTAAAGGAAAAGGAAAGGCAGACCTGAGGTCCAGCGATACGAACCCAACCATCACCTGCCACTCTGGCCTTAATCACTGCTGCTCCTTACTGGATGCTCTCTCTACCTAGCTGCGGCCCTAACCTCATAGAAATAAAGAATGGAAAATAAATTTGGCTCTGTCACTGAGTACGTCATCCTGATTTATCAACCTGAAATATAGTTTAATCTGCATAAAAATGGAGTCTGGCAAACTGACTGGGATTAATAGGTTCCAGCTCTAATTCCTTCTGGTGGTCTCATTTAAATAGGCCATTCATCACTGTGACCTCTTTTGGTAATAGCCTTACTGTAATATTTAATTTTACATTAATTCTGTTGTAACGTAGCCAATGCTCCTTTGCAGAATGATCAGCAAGGAATTAGCTTTGGCCCCCACTCCCAACATTCATATGAATGCTCAAACAAGTCAAGATGGCCGGTTCCCTTACTCTCATTCAAGAATCATGTGCATTTGGGCAGGACAAAGCCTAAGGAAAAGGGAACCTTAACACAATATTTACCTGGACTCTGAGATAGGATATTTATTTTTGAGCCAATTAAGACATAAAACCAGGTACAAGAACACAAGTTATCAGGTCAATTTGCACACATTAGTTGACATTTACTTGTGTTACGGTCTGGCAAAGTCCTCTATGTTACTATTGCTTCTTAGAACATCCCTGGCCTTGAGTGACACTACAAATTCTAACAAATTCAGTCCATTTGAATGCCATCTAAAACTTTTTTACAGCACGTATTATGTATCCTCTGTATGTGACAAAGCTAAAGCACAGCTGTCCTCAGGAGCCTTACCAAGGACACTTCATGTCACATCTGAGTCATAGAGAAATTATAACCCATGTTCCTACTACCTTGGCCAGGGGTGGGATGCAAGCCTTCTGTGACCACTTCACAGCTCTGCGGGGCAGTCAGCAGTACCCTGAAGGGACACCAGCAGATGCCCAAGAATCACGGGTGTGCGTATGTTCACACATAGTTCCATGGACAGTCAGAAAACCCAGGGTGCTGTGTCTGGCAAACACAGGGAAATCAATATGAAAACTGACCTTCCAGGCAAGAATAATCCAGGGATAGGTAAGATTTTTCTCTCCTATTCCTGCTAGTCAGAGCTTGGAAGGTACTGGCAATTGATACCTAAAGTTTCTGGATCTGCTAAATGAGTGCATATGTCAGCAGTGCTGTGGGCACACAGCAGCTGGCAAGATGATCTCAGCATTTGCTTCAGATAGTAAAGAGGTTCAACATTGCTGTGCAATATGCTATTTTCCCTCTTCCTGTAGCTATATCTTTTTAGGTAATAGGCATGTGATTAATAATGAAATTACTTATTTTAGAATTTAGAGTTATACTAAAGATTAACCCAACTCTAGATGAGACACAATTGCCCATTAAGAACAAGTAACTTGGGGTACCTGGGTGGCTCAGTTGGTTAAGTGACTGCCTTCGGCTCAGGTTGTGATCCTGGAGACCTGGGATCGAGCCCCACATCAGGCTCCCTGCTCAGCAGGAAGCCTGCTTCTCCCTCTCTCACTCTCCCTGCTTGTGTTCCCTCTCTAGCTGTGTTTCTCTCTGTCAAATAAATAAAAATCTTAAAAAAAAAAAAAAAGAACAAGTAACTTGCTCACAAGTCAAATAATTGGTTTTATCTTTTCTGTGGGGTTTGGCCTGCCACTACACAGTGTGTTCTCTGGGATGGCATCATGTCAACCTATGAAGATGCGTGTGGGAACTCCTAACGTGCTGACTGGCTGTGCTTCTTATACTTCAGTCTTAGCAATGGTGTCTCCTCATTTCCTGAGGCCCTAAATGTACCCTCATGGTTCTTGGGAACTGGCCCTAGCCTTCCGCCAAGAATATGAGTCGTGCTGGCAATGCCAACCATTCTGGCTAAGTCCATGCTATGTGCCCTTCATAGTCCCTGATACTCACCCTGTATCTATGGGCACTTTCTCTACTATTAGAACTCGCGGCTAAGCTTGGTCCAGACATCATTACACTTTTTTTTTTTTTTAATATTTTATTTATTTATTTGACAGAGAGAAACACAGCGAGAGAGGGAACACAAGCAGGGGGAGTGAGAGAGGGAGAAACAGGCTTCCCGCCTAGCAGGGCCCGATGTGGGGCTCGATCCCGGGTCTTTGGGATCATGACCTGAGCCGAAGGCAATCGCTTAACCAACTGAGCCAACCAGGTGCCCCAGCCATTACTACACTTTTGTTTCATTTTGGCAAATGCCAACCATTCAGTTCACAAATTTAAGGCATCATAGGAGAAAAGAATTGAGTGACTGAGACTTTCTTAATAGACTTCTACCGATCTCTATTATTAGAAAAGCAGCTCATATATGCACCCTGTTATTAAATGGCAGATATTCTTTTCACATATATGACAGTGTGCTCATTAATCACCCCAGACAGTTGGAAAGGATACTATCAACTGTGGCTTTCAGCTCTGACAGGGAGAGTCTATGAACTGCCAGTTCTCTGGGACAACCAACCGACTGCACATTATCAGCTGTATTTCCAACTCGGGAACTTAATGGTTCTAAAAGACGAATCTCATCACCTGGGTAGCAATCTTTACCCTACACTATATGACTTCATAAATATGCACATGAAAACATAAACAGTAATATTAATAAAGGAAAGACCTGTATATAAAAGGTCCAAGTTTAAAATCAGATCAATAGTCTTGCCTTTGAACATATAAACAAAACAACAAAACTAGGACACAAATATCCACTTTGTCTGTAGCTTATGGACAGAAAGGACAGAGGGGAGGGGGACTCCAAACAGGAATCAAATGTGGGCAGAGGCCAAAGATGCATATGCACATTGGGAAAACTATGGTTGGGCAAGTTGGGGTTGGATTATTAGAGGCCTGGGAGTTTTAACTTTAATTTCCTTTTCGTTTTGACCTTAAAAACTCCTTTTACTCAGAAATTACGTTCTGTCAACGTACACAGCATCATTTCCCCAGCATGAGCTCTTAAGCAAGCCCAACATGCTTGCTCCCGTCCCCTCACAACTGTAACATTTAACTTTAATGCCTCTGCCCCTGAGGAGGGAGGGGCTGAACACATTTTGGCCTGCAGAACTGGCCACTTGGCATCCTATCCACTGGTGACCTTTCCCACTGACACTGTCTGAAGGGCGGCCCTGCCACATGGACAGGAATACATTCCTTCCAGAGCCCAGCCTCTGATGGGGCTGGGAATTGCATTCTCATTTTGATTAAGAAGAAAGACTCTCCTTGGCAAGGGAGTCAGAAACCACAAAAATAGACACAGAGGGCAATACTGCATGGAGCACTGGGTGTGGTGCATAAACAATGAATCTTGGAACACTTATTATTTTTAAAGATTTTACTTATTTATTTATTTGGGAGAGTGAGTGAGTGGGAGAGAGCAGGAGAGGGGAGACGGTCAGAGGGAGAAGCAGACTCCCTGTGGAGCTCGGAGGCCGATGCAGGACGTGATCCGGGGACTCCAGGATCCTGACCTGAGCCGAAGGCAGTGGCTTAACCAACTGAGCCACCTAGGCGCCCCAAAATAAATTATTAAAAAAAAATAGAGCCAGAGAGTGGGTCCTCTCCACTGAGAAAGCTTCAAGGGCTGTTTCATTTACTGTGGCCCCACTTGGGAGTGAGACAATAGGTTTGCGATGAGATTTCTTCCCACATGACACCTGGAGTCTGGGGGAATGCCCTTCCTCTCAAGCCAACAGATACCTGTTTACAGGGCTCTGAGACCAACCACCTGGGGTTAAAGGGAAATTCAGAAAAGATCTTCATCCCACAACCCTTCTCAAAACAGACTGTTGTAACTTCAACTTTAAATTAAAAACTGGGACTACTGCTTATTTGTGGGAGGCAATGCGTGGAATGCTATTTGGCAAATATATAATGAGGTGTAAGATTTAAATATGCTGTAGATCAGAAAACTTTGAACATCTAAAGTTTTGTTTTTTAAAACCAAACTCCCAAGGAGCCTCCATCCAATATACAAACAAAAGTACTATAGCATTTCTGTGTAAGACGTTAAGGACAAAAGGGCTGTAACTCTCTTTCCCCCAAAGCAGCCCCAAGGCAGATGGGTACAGTGCTGGACCTCTGAAAATGACTGAAAAATGCTTCCCCATGTAGAAGGGTTACTCGAAACCTAAGTTTCCATTATCAAGACAAAAAGGTTCTTGGTGAAGACAAACAGGGATGTGAATTACCCAAAAGACCTTTTTTTTTTTATAAAGATTTTATCTATTTATTTGACAGAGAGAAACAGCTAGAGAGGGAACACAAGCAGGGGGAGTGAGAGAGGGAGAAGCAGGCCTCCTGACAAGCTGGATGCGGGGCTTGATCCTGGAACTCTGGGATCATGACCTGAGCCAAAGGCAATCGCTTAACCAACTGAGCCACCCAGGTGCCCCAAGACCTTTCTATCCAGCTTTCCCAGTACCATTTATTGAAGAGCTATCATTTTCAGATTGAGTATCTTGGCTTCCTTGTCAAATATTAGTTGACTGTATATATATTATTTCTAGGCTCTCAATTCTGTTCCACGAATTTATGTGTCTGCTTCTGATGTGGGAAAGAAAGGCAAAAGAAAAATGAAATTTCCTTACTACTTACAGCTCACAAGTCCTTGAAACAGGAGAGTGACATTCCTCTGGGGACTCAACTGTCCATGTTAAAACTTTGCTAAGGGCAAAAGGTAGTATAAGCTTGATCCCCAGGATCCTGTAAGTCTACCTCAACATATAAAAATTTATTTGGAAACTTCATCTCTAAACCTCCCAAGATGCATGTTGGCAATCATCCCCCAAGCATATGGCCCATCGATATACATCTGAAGGTCTCATGACTAAGATTTTATTTGATGATAATAAATGTATTTTCCCAATAATAGCTAGCTCCCTCAAGGTCCTGGAAACTTTGCTTCCAAAATTCCTTAGAGACTTAGGTTATCCCTAACCTCCTCCTGTCCTGGAAGTATATAATGGGTCATTCCTCACGACCCGGGTGCAGCTCTTTCTGCCCAAGGGTCCTGTCCCTATGCTTTAATAAAATCACCTTTTTTACACAAAGACATCTCAAGAATCCTTTCTTGGCTGACAGCTTCAAACCCTAATTTTTATGCCAATTTCATACTGTTTTGATTATGGCAGCCTTGTAATCTAGTTAAAAATTAGGGCATGTAATGCCTCCAGCTTTGTTCTTCTTTCTCATGATTGCTCTGGCTATCTGGGGCCTTTTATGGTTTCATACAATTTTTAGGGTTTTTTTTCCTATTTCTGTGAAAAATGCCATTAGAATTTTTATAGGGATTGTAAAAATCTATAGATGGCATGTCAATTATATCTCAGTGAAGTTGGGGGAAAAATAAATGTTGGTACTGAAAAAATTTACCTTGGCAATGCATTCACTGATTTTTTTTTTTTTTTAAGATTTTATTTATTTGACAGAGAGAAACACAGCCAGAGAGGGAACACAAGCAGGGGGAGTGAGAGAGGGAGAAACAGGCTTCCCGCCTAGCAGGGCCCGATGTGGGGCTCGATCCCAGGTCTCTGGGATCATGACCTGAGCTGAAGGCAGTCGCTTAACCAACTGAGCCACCCAGGTGCCCCGATTTTTTTTTTTTTTAAAGAACACAATACCACTATAGCTGAGAGCTTGCATTTTCATACTTTGTAAGTGTTACAAGTAATTTAACCTCCCAAAACTATTTGGGGCTTTTTAATCCTTATGGCTTCATTGTGAGGATTAAATAGGTCAGTGTAAAAAAATACTTGGAGCAGTACTTAGCCTAGATCCATCCCCCACCCCCATCCACCAGGGTGCTCACAGCCCAGCTGATGGTTTTCAGTGAGTTTAGAATGCTGGAGGGGCGAGGGAGAGGGGAAGGAGTACATATGTAAACAACCAAGAACATTTCACATTTTTAGTACTAAAACTGAAACATAAATTGCTGTGGGAACACTACTGAGCAAACAAGTGTATACACTTATATCATAGAAGAGGCTTCAAAATATAGAGGGCACCTGAATAAGTCTTAGAAGGATGAGTTCACGTGCACTCCACAGAGAAAGAGGTCAAGTGGATGTGTGAAGCAGGATGAAGACTGAGCAAAAGCAGAGAGGCAAGCAAGTATACCAGGACTCAGTGCAGTCACAACACCGGGGATGAGAACCTGAGAACCCTGGGTCTTGCCCAGTCATGTGTCCTCTGAGTCAGCACCAGCTTCCATGCAAAGCTGACTAGTGCCTGGAGATAAGGCTCAAACAATTTTCCTTTGTCCATACAGCTAGGTAAGGGGTCTAGACTTTATTCTACACACAGGAGCAACCACTGAAGGCTTACAGAGATAATCCTGATTTTCCTCAGGAAGACCAGTGGAATCCAAACACTGATGCAAAGGAGAGAAAGGAAGATACTTTCTGTAGTCCAGCGAATGATGATAATATCATCATAGTTAGCATTCATCTTAATATACGTCAGAGACATTTCAAAACATATTATTGCACTGTCTCATCTACTCCTCATCACAATATAATGGAAAAGACACTGCAATCATCCCCACTTGAGAGGTAAGCAAATCAAAGTACTGAGAAGTTAAGCAATTTACCAAGATCCAGCACTACTTAGCAGTGACATGTAATTATGAATAGGAGATGGGACTAATGACAAAGACACAAATCAGAATGTTTCTACTTGAACCAGAAGGTAGATCACAATGTTATTAGGTGAAAGAAAACATTTAGGGAATGAGTAGAGGCGCTGAAAGAAAAAAAAAAAAAAGCGGGGGGATGTTAGGAAAACAGATGGCTAGGACATTGGGGATGAGAGCCGTACATTTAATAACAAATTGCTTCAGGTTTTTTATGTTAATTCATTTATATAGGAAATAAAGAGTCATAATTTATATCTATATGTGTATATATAGAGAGATAGGTATATATACATGTACACACATATTTATATACAATAGATAGAACTGGATAGATTTGAATTTGGCTTTATGTCTAGTATTATTTTGAATTCTGAATGGTTAGTTTATTACCACACTTGGTGTCTCTAGATCTTCTAGAATTTTATATCTAAATAGCAGAGGTGGATGAAAATATACAAATGATAAAATACACTAATAGATAAAAGAAAAACATGAAAAAAATTACAACATTTGAAGAATGCCCCAAATATGAGATTTTAAAAGATATTTTGATGAGGACGGCAACTTAGATCCTATCTAGTACAAATTTATCCCCCCCCTTTTTTTTAACAAGGGACATAAAGATAAGAAAGATAATGTAACTAGGTCAAGTTTTTATTCATACCCATCCTGAGTACCTATCAGAGTTAAACAGTAGACAGAATTACTCGAGACAAGCTGGAAAGAATTTTCAGTTAA
Source organism: Spilogale gracilis (assembly GCA_004023965.1). Lineage (NCBI taxonomy): Eukaryota > Metazoa > Chordata > Mammalia > Carnivora > Mephitidae > Spilogale > Spilogale gracilis. The sequence continues at coordinate 27,978 of PITA01020218.1, forward strand.
TAGTCTTTTTTTGGGCACCTGGGTGGCTCAGTTGGCTAAGTGACTGCCTTCGGCTCAGGTCATGATCCCGGAGACCCGGGATCAAGCCCCACATCGGGCTCCCTGCTCGGCAGGAAGCCTGCTTCTCCCTCTCTCACTCCCCCTGCTTGTGTTCCCTCTCTGGCTGTGTTTCTCTCTGTCAAATAAATAAAATCTTAAAAAAAAAAGTAGTCTTCTTTAAAAGCCACTGACAATGAAAAACTTCTAGTTTTTTGTTTTGTTTTTTTTTCTTTTCTTTTTTATCTGATGATGGTTGGCATCTTCTATACTGGCATATTTTAGGAAGGTAATTTTAAATGCAAATGGTAGAAAACACTATGGGATCCTTTCAGGAGCCTAAGCCCACAGCTGCAGGGGTCATACTGTACCACTCCTTGAAGAGGCGAATAGGGACATGTGGATGCATCCCACAGATATCTATATTTTCTACTTTGGTATTTTCTCCAGACTCTGAATGATATTCGCCTGCTCTTGAGACAACTTTGACTCCCAACAAATGTGAAATCCTAGAGCATTTGAAGTCTTTTCTGAAAACTCTAGCACTTGATGCTATCCTGTCTTGTTTTATAGATTTATTTCCTCTGTAAGGGAGCAAACTTCTGGAAAGCAACAGCAGTATTTTTATTCTTCTTTTACTGCACAGCATATCCAAGAACAGGAAACACAGTAAGAATTCAAAATATTTATTGATATGTCTTGCTTCAACATGATTTAGTCAACTTTACAAAACAAATTCTGCAAAAGAATTCTGTAAATAAAAAAAGGAACATTATTTCCAAAAGTGACAGTTCTACATTTTAATGCTTCATTTCTTAATTATACTGCTTTAAAAAGATATACACTGTTAGTTAGGAAATGTTGGATTTATTCAGTAATATATAGTTGGTGATTCTGGTCTTACGATCACAATTCATTAAGAAATCCTCTCCTCTTTTCATATTCAACCATGGCACTTCCATTTTTCTCTCCTAACCAAGGTTGCTTATTTATACCCAGTGGTCCTTTGAGGGTAGATTTGTGCTTATATTTTCCCCTTCATTGTTTATTATAATAAGCATCCATAAAAATTAAGTGTTGACATTCCAAGTTGCAGTTTCTGGCTAGAAGAGAAACCACTTTTAAATGTGAGAGACATTAAGGACTAAAAAGTAATCTGGTAGGACAGCCAGGTAGCTGAGTCCCCAAGCACTCTGACTTTCCATCGAGGAAAGATTTTTGGTGTATGGGAAGCGAGGGCAGGGCATAAGTGTACACCCAGTCCCAATTGGTGCTACAGACATGTTACTGAGAGTCATGTAAGCCTAAATATAGATATTTTATTAGCTCAGAATATCAAAACGCTTCAGCTTTTACAGAATTTCACACTTCGATGAAATTAACAGGTAGCTTTGTATAACCCTCAAATGAAAGCACACATTCACCTGGGAGTTTCAGTATATCATATATTACCTTTCCACTCTTGCCTTTTAAAAACAAACACAAACTCAGCTGCCTTCTTTATAGTCACCAAAGGAAGGTTTCACTGGGACAGAGTGGGAAACACTTGAGACAGGAAAGCCGGGCTTTTTAAAGGGGTGTTTACAGAATTAATTTTGCCATTCTGGTTCGGTCGCTATCTCCATAAGGCTTATGCTGAAACAGAAATTTCCTCCCTATTAAATGTCACTTCTTACACAATACAAATGACAGTATTTACTAGCCTCCCACTAGCCCCCTGCACATGTCTCAAATCACTGGACTCCAATCTTGTTCTACTGGAGTATAATCTGTAAGGCAGTCACATAGTAAAAAAGTAGATTTGTAAACCAGGATTAAAATATTATATTTCAAAAGGAAGCCATTAGGCATTTTAGCAGTGCATTGCCATGCTTTGATTTGTGTGTGCGTGTGTGTGTGTGTGTGTGTGTGTAGATATATAGATGGTATAAATAGATAGATGATACATAGATAAGATAGATGCTGAAGGCAGACGCTTAATGACTGAACCACCTTATAAATTTAAAAATTTATATTTTTAAATCAGTCGCCCCTTGATTTATATTTTTAAAGAGTTATTCTAGATCTTCCATATAGAGTGGGTTCTAAAGGGGGAAATGAACAGGAACAGAGAGATCAGACAAGAAGACTACCCAACAGTCCTGGTGGTAGAGAGCAGGGGCTTCCTATGGAATGGTGGTTGAGGAAATGGATAAAAGCAGACAGAGGTGGAATGCATTTTGGGGGTAGAATTACATACAAGGAATGAGGGCAGGAGAGGATGATACTTCAAGACACCCAAGAGATCATTTCTTCAGTCAGTTCTCTTCTTGCGATTCTTGGTTGTGATGTCATATTATGTAGCATCTCGCTAATTCAAAAGGACTGCTGGTCTTGCCTCGTACTTCCTATGCTTGTTTTTTTGTTTGTTTGTTTGTTTTTTTTACTTCTGCCAGAACTTTCTGATTTGGCCATAACTTCCTGTATTATATAATCTTAATTTAATAAGATAATAATCTTCTAATAAGATTATAATAATCTTCTAAGATAATAATCTAAGCCTACCTATAACACAAAGAAAACTACATATCTGTAATTAATAGATATGTACTTAATAGGGGAAGGACAACAACCATCTGCCCAACTGTTCGTCTCTATCAGTGCATCATTATCCGGGGACTTTGTTGGTAAAAATAAGATCTGTCTTATGCCAAAGATTTTGCTCTTTCCCCTACACAGCCATGTCTCCCTATAGAGGTGATATTCTAGAGAGTACAAGAAATATACATACTTATGAAGAATCCATTTCTCTTAGATAACTTACCGTCTTGTGGGGGAAAGGAACTTTACTTCATCAATACTGATGAGTAAAAGGTAAATAAATGAGCAGTCTTACAAATATGCAAGATATTGAGACATTTCTGGCCTGAAGAGTCCCAAGACCAGAGACAGTATCTACATGCTCTTTTCAGTTAATTGGTTTTTGGACTCACCTTCCCTAACCAGATACCCTATTTGTGTTAAAGGATACACACTTAATTATGTGAACATATGTTTACTTTCTCATTTCTGCATTCCATGATGCCTATAACTGGCAACCAGGAGGTCAGCATTTGGGGAAAAGGGACCAAACAAACAAACAAACAAGAAAGAAATGGGAACAGTTAATAACTCACCGATTTTAAAGGTAATCCACACTCAAGATGTTTGATCAGGTATTTTTTTCTTGGGCTCCACCCTTCAGAAAGAGTTAAAGAATATCTTGAATCTTACCTACCTTTCCTGAGAATGCTTCCAAGTTTGTATATGTAACATCCTCTTCTAAATGACTGCTGGGCTGTTTCTCTGCATGATTTTGAGATCTCAACGACAGGCATGCTCTGAGAGCCTCGTGCCCAGCCTGGGTCCCCTCAGGGCACTGCCACAGGGGACTAGAGGGCAACAGTCGGAGGAGCACTCAGGACCTGTCTGCTCTCAGCAAATGGTACTTCTGGTGAGGCTGACTGCATCTGACAACATCCCCATCCAGCCAGCCTGGATACATTTGTGTCTCACCCTGTCAGCCCAAAGAATCGCAAGGTCCCCCATGTGCCCACAAGAGGGGAAGCAGGCCAGCTTCGGGCCAGAGGAGGGAAGGAAAAACAGGAGACGGTTGTCAAAGTCAGTGAAAAATGAAGATTTGGGCCATTGATTCAAAGGTCTCCAATGCTCCACAGGGTTCTACCTAAGTCAAAGGAGGAAATAAAAGAAACACACTACCAACTTAATAGCTGTCAAAATGTCAAAATAACTCTCTCAGAGTCACAGGGTGGAGAAGGCAGGGAATTCTCTTTGGTCGTGTTCAGAAAGAACCAGGAGGAACTAAATGTCTTCCTGAGAAAACAAAATAAGGAGAGGTTGGTACCAGGCTATAGGTATAAAGCAAGACCACAGATATCGTGCCTGTACAAAGAAATGCAAAGCAAGACCATCCAGGTATGGAGGGCAGACTGGGCTACACGCAGGCTTGCAAGCCAGTGGTCCCACTATGATTCTGGAAATGGAGCTACAGGTCAGAGGAGGGAAAATTTACCACTAGCTATACTAAAAATACACCCCCCAGGTTAAAGCAAGACTGGAACTAATAACAGCAGTAGGCAGCAGGAATCTGAAACAACTCAAGAAAGCTAAAGGCAGAGAGTAGGAAGGCACTGGAAGCTTCAGCTGAATAAAAAATGGATACAAAGTCTAACATATTTTTTTTAAAAAAGGAGCATAAAACTTCTCACCCCTCATAAAAATACAGTTATTAAAACAAGGGAAAGAGGAGCACCTGGGTGGTTCACTAAGTTGAGTATCTGACTCTTGATTTCAGCTCAGGTTATGATCTCAGAGTCATGAGATAAAGCCCTGCAGGGAGTCTCTTGAGATTCTTTCCCTCTCCCTCTGTCCCTCCCCCCATTCACACCCACACCTGCTCTAAAATAAATAAATCTTAAAAAAAAATAAGGGAAAGAAAAAAATTGGTTTTTTTTGCATGCTCATGGTAGCATGATTGGTAAACTTGTTTACATTTTAAAAAAATGGGTACCTACCCACAAGAAGGCTAATTGTTCAGTAAGAATAAAGTAATACTAGGCCCAATAAGGACTCTTCAGAAAGACTGAGGCAGTTTTTCCTGGAGAAAGAAGCCTTAAAGAGGAAAATGAGAACCATCTTCAAATATCTGAAGAACTATTGTCTCAAGATAAAAATGATTATTTCTCATAGATTTGCAGTCTCACCAGTCAGGTTTTGACTACTTAAATATTTTCTTGGATCTTCCTCCCAGTTCTCCATGAATTTTATGATGTAAATTAAATAATGAGCAAAAATCAACACCATGCTGACAGGAACAAAGGACAAGAGCAATGATGCCATGACCTTATCAGATTCTGAGAAAAGGAGCCTGAAGACCAACTACTCATGCATGAGCAAAATGGAAGGGTGACTAAGTGGGATGCCATATTTGGGTGGTTATTTGGGTATTGAAAAATGAAAACTCCCTAGAGCTTAGGAGAGACTAGGGGCCTACTCTAATAGCTCTGAGTATACAATCAAAGTATTCTGGAAGAGCACTTCAAGAAATGAGAGCTACAACACAACAAAAGCAAAGTTATAGTGCAAAGTACAACACAGTGGATGAGAAATGAGAATCCTTGAACTTTCACATAAGCTGCACCATTTCCTCAGACTGTCACCTTGGGCAATTCATTGAACCTTTCTTAGGCTCAGTTCCTCATACATCTAAATGCACAGGGGAAAACGGCCTACCCACATTCCAAAAATCATAGATCCAAGTCTCCCCCACTCCCTGATAAATACGCTTCATGGGAAAATAATCTTAAATCTTTAGTATCACCTCCTTAAGTTCTGCATGTTTCGCATCCCAGAGAAAGCCAAAGGAGGAGGGCTATTTCTTAGAGAATTATCCCAGGGGCGCAAGCCACATCAGCTCTGCTCACGCACACTGGTAGGTGAGGCAACCTTTCTAGCAGCTTATTTTCATGCCCTCAGGAATTCCCTATGCACAAGAACCTAAGTAATAGTACAATTTGCTGATAATTACTGTTGGGCTCATCTGACTTTACAACATGATAGGTTTGATTACACACAGTTTAAAATAAGCAGCTGAAATCAAAAGTAACTGGGTGTTCCTTGATTCCTTCTCAGTTAGAATCTACTTGCTGGGTGTTATATGCAACTAATGAACCATTGAACACTACATCAAAAACTAATGATGTATTATGTGTTGGCTAACTGAACATAACAAAAATAGTAATAATAATAATAAATAAATAATCCACTGGCAAGCAAAAACTATTTCTTAGAAGGAAATTATTTGTTTCTGAAAAGGAAGACTTACGCTTTGCTTCAAAAGTCAAGAGACAGGGGGGTCAAGATGGCGGAAGGCCAGGTGACCACATTTCGGGGAGTTCCTTGAAGAGAGCTGAATTCCAGCAAAAAAAACACTACAAGACCACCGTGAACACCCATGAAACCAGCCTGAAATGTGATATTTCCCACTTCTGGACCGCCACGACAGACAAAGAATATCGGCAAAAAGGTAGAAACAAATAAGAGGGTCTGGAGGCTTGCCCCCAGAGACAGGGGAGTGGGGGAGGAAGCCCGCAGAGCTGAACCATTGAAAACAAATACCCCAAAACAAAAGTGCTCTGTGAGTGAGGGATAATAGCAGATTACGGCCTGAATCGGGGCTAGAAAGAAGCTAAACACAGCGGAGCCCGGGGCAAGGCAAGGAGACATTTTAAAATCTTTTATTTTCTTTCTTTTCCCGCTGCCCAGCCTCCCTCCGCCCCCGCGGGCCCCGGCCCCGGCACGCGCAGCCGCCTGCCTCCGCCTGAGCCTCCACAGCTGCGGGGAAAGCAGCAGGAGTGGATTCTATTCCGCCCTTCTCTCCCGTTTCTCTCCACACCATGGGCCGTGCACAGACCCCTCCCAGGGAAGACGTTTTTTACAGACTTTCATGGGTCCGGAGAGGCCCCAGGTCCCAGGGCGCAGACAAAGTCGTGCGATCCAAAAGGAGTTGTGGCTTTGAGGTGCGGGAGTGAAACAACAAGCGGGGACACGGGGGCAGAAATCAATACAACATCTGCACCAGCCCAGCTGTGACAAACTGCCAACTGGAGGCTGGAAAGAGCCCCTCCCTGTGTAGAGGCTCGCTTTGGGAGGGAGGTCTGGGCACAGACATCCTGCTCCGACTTGACATCCTCAACTGCTGAAAAAAGACGCAAAAGAACAACGCTCCGCTACCAGAGAATTGCAGTGTATTAGTCTGGTTGCCATTGAGACAGGCCTCTAGCAGGGGGGCCCAGAGACTCAGCCTAGGTAGAAGGACTGAAAGGGAACGACACGCCGCGCCCCCAGAAAGCAAGCCAGAAGCTCAGGAGGACAACATTCCAATGCAAAACCCCAAATCGGGGGAAAGGCAATTTATTAAACTCCTGGCACTGACTACAAGTACCAAAAGCTCTACAACTCATTGATAAAGTTTTCCACCTCATTTACTTTTTTAAAATTTTTCTAGTTTTACTTTGAAAGCATCCACCTTAAGCTTAAAATTACATTCTCACGGTTTTTCTTCTTTAAATTTTTATCCCCCTTCTTATCACAACGTGATACCCAATACAACAGCCCATAACATTTTTTAATTTTTTTATATATATATTTTTTTCAATTCTTTTAAATTTTTTTTCTATTTTTTTCTTCCTCTTTTTTACCCTGAAATTCAAACACACCCCTGTATTTTCTGCTTTTGTTGTTCCCTCTTGTTTCCCTGTTAGCTCTCTCTGTTTCTCCCTTTCTTCTCTCCTCTTTCCTTTATTCTCTCTTTTACGTGTACATGTAGATACAAGCTCCAAGTCAATCCCACATCCCTATTCAATACTACCCCTATATACAACCAGTT
>PITA01020219.1:0-18012 GCA_004023965.1 Spilogale gracilis
ATGGGACACAGAAGGCGCGAGCGATGTGGCACAGAGGGCGCGAGCGATGGGGCGGGGGGCGCGAGCCATGGGACACAGAGGGCGTGAGCGATGGGACACAGAGGGCGCGAGCGATGGGACACAGAGTGCGTGAGCGATGGGACTTGACAGACGTGTACAACCCCCGCAAAATAATAGCAAAGCACATATTTTCCTCAAGTTTGCATGCAACCATCTCTAGGATAAGCCATATGATAGACCACAGAACAAGCATTATTAAGTTTTTAAAAATTGAGATCATGCTAAGTATCTTTTTTTTTAATCACAAGGAAATGAAACTAGAAGTCAATAGCAGATTGAGACTGGAAAATCCATAAATATGTTGCAATTAAAGAGCGTTCTCTAAGATAGCTAATGGGTCAAAGAGGAAATCACAAGGGAAATTAGGAATTGTTTTAAGGCAAATGACAATAAAAAGCAACATAACAAAACATATGGGAAGCTAAGAAAGCATGCTAAGAGGTGAACCGTAGCTATAAAAAATTACATTAAAAAAGAAGAAAGATCTCAAATCCACATTCTAACTTTAGGCCTTAGGGAACAGAAAAAGAACAAACAAATTCAAAGGTAGAAAAAAGGAAGTAATAAAAACAGAGATGAAACAGGGAATAAAAAGTTGGTAGAGAAATCAGAAAACCCAAGAGTTAGTTTTTCCAAAAGATCAATGAAACTGACAAATCTTTAGCTAAACTGCCTATAAAGAGAAGAATACACTATCTAAAATCATAAATAAAAAGGGGACATTACTACTGATTTTACAGAAATAAAAAGAATTATAAACAAAGTCTATGAAAAATACCAACAATTTGGATAAACATACAACCTAACCAGACTGAATAATGAAAAAGTAGAAAATCGGAGTGGATCTATAATTAGTAATGACACAAAGTCAGAATAAAACCCGACCAACAAAGAACGACCAGGAACAAACGGCTTCGCTGGTGAAGTCAGACATTTAAGGACGAAACAACAGTGACCCTTCTGAAGCCCTGCTGAAAGCCTGAAGGGGAGGGGGCATTTCTTCGTTCATTTATGAGGCCAGCATCACCCTGATCCCGAAGCCAGAAAAAGACACTGCGAGAAAAGAGAGCTCTAGACTGATATCCCTGGGAAGTACTGATGCAAAAGTCCTCAGCACGATACCAGAGAACACAGTCCCACAGCACATGGAAAGGGTAACACCCCATGACCAGGTGGGATCGAGGACTGAAATGCAGGGGTGATTCCACATTGAAAATCAATTGGTAAAATACACAAGATCAACAAAAGCAAGGTGGGAAAAAATAAACATGCTCATCTAATTAGTTTATTAACTAGTAAAGGCCCTATCCTGTAACAGACTTGGTGAAATGTTGAAATATTTTCCTGTAAGATCAGGCACAAGACCAGGATATCTGCTTTTGCCACTTCGATTCAAAATAGTACCGGAAGTCCTAGCCAAGCACTTAGGCAAGAAAAACAAATAAAAGACATCTGCATCAGAAAGGAAAAAGTAAAATAGCTCTGTTCAAAGACGACATCTTACATGCAGACAAGCGGCAGAAAACATTAATGATTCCACACACACACACACACACAAAGCCCTGTTAAAACTAAAAACGAATTCAGCAAAGTTGCCGGAAACAAAATCAACACCCACAATCAGCTGCATGTCTACAGACTAACAATGAACACTCCGTAAATGATATTGAGAAAATAATTCACCTTATAGTAGAAGCTGACAGAATACAGAACCTAGGAATAAACTTACACCAAGGAGACAAAGACTCGTACACTGAAAACTATAAAATGTTGGTGAAAGGAATCAAAGAAGAGGCATAAATGGAAAGATACCCTATGTTCGTGGATTAGAAGATGTTCACACCATGCAAAGTAATTGAAAATTGCAGTGAAAGCCCCATGAAGATCCCAACAAAATTCTTCTCTGTGCAATTAGACAAATCCATCCTAAAATTTGTATGGAATCTTCAAAATAATCTTGATAAAGAGGAAAGATGGAGGTCTCACAGTTACTTAAAAACTTACTACAAAGCTACAGTAATCAAAACAACACAGTCCTAGCATCAAGACAGAAGTGTGGACCATGGGTTCACGTGGACAGCCCAGAAATAAGCCCTTGTATACACAGCCAAATCATTTTTCAAAAGCCTAGTCAAAAATATTCAGTGGGGAAAGGACTGCCTTTCCAAAAAATGCTTCTGGGAAAACTGGGTATCCATATCATATCAATGAAGTTGAAACCTTACCTAATTCCATACAGAAAAGGTAATTCAGAATGGATCAGCGACCTAAATGCAAGAGCTAAACTGTGCTATTCTTGGAAGAAAATAGAATGAAAGCTTCATTACATTGGACTTGGCAAGGGTTTCTTGGATAAGACACCAAAGCTCAGGAAACAAACAAGAAAATAAATGGCCTGAATTTAATCAAAGGTAAAATACTTTGCACATCAAAAGACAACACAGCAAGAAGGCAGTTCCAGAATGGGAGAAGATATCTACGAATCATATGTGTGGTCAGGGGTTGATATCCGGAGTCGCCGAAGAACCCCCAGAACTGACCACCAGACCAAACCACAAACAAAAACAAACTCCAAAGAATCAAAAAGCCAAAGAACCTGAGCAAAGGATGAGCAGAGGACTTGCGTAGATATTTGTCCAAACAAGAGATACGAATTGCCAATGAGTGTACAGAAACACATCAGCACCACTGATGGTTAGGGAAGCGCATCGGGAGTGCACCGTGATTCCAACGCACACCCATTAAGATGGCGGCTCTTATGGAGAGGAAGGGAGACGTGTTTGAGGGTGGGGGAGCCCGGGAGCACTCCTGGCAGGAATGGAAAATGGTGGAACTGCCGTGCACAGTGGCCTGGTGGTCCTCAGAACAGCGAAGCGCCGTGTCACCCTATGACCAGCAGCGCCCGTTCTGGTTGTGCGCTCAACGGCCCCCAAACAAGGACGCGAGGGGTGCCTGCTCACCGTGTTCACAACGGCCCCCAAAACAAGGGCGCGAGGGGTGCCTGCGCACCGTGTTCACAGCACGTTATTCACCACAGCCAACAGCTGGAAGGGAGCCTCGGGCCACCAGGACACGGACGGATGAACAAAGGTGTCGACATACAGGGACAACCATCGGGATTCAGACACGCTGTCACATGGGTGATGACCTCAGAGAAGAGGACGCTCAGTGACCTAAGTCAGCCACAAAAGGGCAAATGCCGTATGATTCCCTGTCCGTGCGGCACCTAGAGGGTACAGATCCCGGGAGAGGGAGAATGATGGCTCCAGGGCCGGGGAGTTCGTGTTGATGGGGACAGAGTTTCGGTTTGGGAAGGTGTGGACGGCTGCCCACAACGAATGTCCTGAATTCCACAGAACCATGCAGGACGCTGCTAAGACGGGAAACTGTGTTATGTGCGTTTTACCACAATTTAAAGCAGAGGAAGAGAAGGCTGCTGTCAGGCTGAGCTGTGCGAGAGAGTCCCTCTCGTCTTCTGGTAGCCTGCGGGAATCCAGACAGCGCCACATTGCTGTTTTCATGCCAGCCAGCGCCGGAGGGCGTTCTAACTGGGTTCACGCCACCGTGGAAGTCTGCTTAGGGTTCCGCTTCCTCAGTGGCTTTTTCCCCTTCCGTGGCCGGAGTGAGTCCGTTGTCGCCAGGCCACGTGGTTTCCACAGGCACAGTTCACTTGCACGAGGACTCTAAGTCCCCCCTCCAGGCCTGCGCCACGGGCAGATGTTGGCCATGGGCCACAGGGAGGAGGAAGGACACGGTTGCTTTGTCACGGGACAGATGGCCCCGCTTGCCATCCAGGTGCCCATGGAACACTGCCTGGAGGAAGGCTCATCATTGGATATGTGCCTTAAAAACACGCACTCTCTGAATTTAAAACCTTAATTTAAAATGATTATGATGGGCAAAATAATGAGGAAATACAGATTCACTCAATTAGTGTGCCAGGTAATTCAGACTCTGAGCATATATTGAATTACTTGTGTAGTACGTGCCATTCAAGCAGCTAGATCTAAGCCAACAAAGGAGAAAAAATGTTTAAGGAAGGAAAAGGGGCAATGCTTCAGTAATAACACAGATAAAAGCAATCTGACATCTTTTTTTTTTTTTTTAAAGATTTTATTTATTTATTTGACAGAGAGAAACACAGCCGGAGAGGGAACACAAGCAGGGGGAGTGAGAGAGGGAGAAGCAGGCTTCCCGCCGAGCAGGGAGCCTTATGTGGGACTCGATCCCGGGTCTCCGGGATCATGACCTGAGCAGAAGGCAGTCGCTTAACCGACTGAGCCCCCCAGGCGCCCCGCAATCTGACATCTTTTTATGGAGAGTTAAGCTCTGGTCAGAGCTAGCACTGCGGGGTATTGCCTTTTCGTTCTCTAAAAACAATGTGTCAGGTCCCTTCTCTTAACAATTGTATCTGAAAAGTTTGTTATTGAGGTTGTTTTTAAAAATTAACATTCTTACTATTATTTTTAGGAAATAGAGTCATTCGTGATGGCCGAGTCATGAATCTCTTAATGGGCACAAACGCATTTATCTCTCTCTCTCTTTTTAAAATCTTTGTTAGTGTTTTATTTTTGGGGGCGCCGGGGCGACTCAGTCAGTCACACATCTGCCTCCAGCTCAGGTCGTGATCCTGGGGTCCTGGGATCAAGCTCCGCATCGGGCTCCCTGCTCGGCGGGGTCTCTTCTCCCTCTGCCTGCTGTTCCCCTGCTTGTGTTCACTCTCTCTTTCTCAATCTAGTGAATAAATAAAATCTTAAAAAAATTCTTTTCTTAGTGTTATTTCTTATTACGTCATGTTCGTCACCATTCAGTGCTCCGTTAGTTTTTGATGTCGTGTGCCATGATTCACTCTTACGTGTGATACCCAGCGCTCACTGGAGTGACTGTCCCCTCCACCCCCATCACCGGCTCACCCATGCCCCACTCCCCTCCCTCTGCCACCTGCAGTTTGTTTCCCGGAGTCTCCCCTGGTTCTTCTTCCCTTCTGATTCCCCCCTTCACTTTTCCCTCCCTTCTCCTAATGTCCTCAATGCTAAACTTATTTCTAATTCATATGCAACTATAGGCTTTTTTTTGTGGTGAACAGTTTACCGAAAGAAAGCAGTTTTTGCTCCTGGAAACTACTGCTTCTCAACCACGAACGCACAGGCATGTTTACTAGGAAAGCAAATGAAAAACATGAACAGTTGGCGTGTGTAAGGGATCACGCAGCTCGGAGCGGGTCAGCTCTCTCCTAAATGAGTGCTTGCGGCGTCCCGGTCAGAGCAGGGCATTCCCAGTAAATGATCGGGTCATAGTTCCCGGGATGCCCTGCCCAGGCAAGTTAACAGCCACCTGAGCTACACATACGATTCCATCCTAAGTAGAAACTCCAAAGCATCGAGGCACACCCTTGGGACCTGCTGGAGAGAAAGCTCAGAGAACTTTCTCGACCACATCTACCAGTGAGAACAGAAGCCAATCAAGTCCTGGTCCCTGTGTTCATCAATCCTGGGAGGAGCCAGATCTGGTCCTGAAGGAGAAGCACGATGATCAACGGAATAGGTTTCCCACCACCACCACCCGCTCGCTCGTGGCGCCCCCTTTCCAGAACATCGCCTCACGGGGCCCATAACCTGGCGCTATCAGGGGATGCGATCTGCACAAGGACCCAGTGCCTCTGATCCCAGGCCTGCCCCTTAGACAAACAGCCGCCCGGGTTCCCGCGTTGGGGTGGGCCGAGGCTCTGGGCAGGGGTCCGTCTCCCTAACTTTGCTGGAGCCGCTCCCTGGCCCTGGTAGTGGGCGAGGTGACCTCAAGCACGGCGGAGGTAACCGGGATCCCCAGAGCGCGGTCTTGCTTCCCTTCCCCGCCAAGTGCCTGTTTACCCCTCACTGTGTTTGGGTAAAAGGGAAGACCGAGCCTCCTCCAGGAGAAGTGGGACCTTTTGAGCACCTGAGAAGGATCACTCCTTTTCTTGAAAGCAGATTGCTTCTCACGATCTCCTAGGACATTTTCTCGCTGAACAATATGCTTTGCCTGGCTGAAGTAAAACCAGTCGGAACTATAAGGAAATCTTAAGAGAATAATTTCCTGGCAAGAGAAAAACAAAACAACCCAGAAAGACACAAGACTTTGCCTCGTCGCACGAGGTCAGCGGCCTGAGGACGAGGTCGAGGCGCGGGGGCCGCCGTGAACCAGCTCCAGAGAGATTCGGGTTCTGAGCGGGCCGGGCGGTCTCGCTGGGAGCTGCCTGCCCCCACAGGCCCGGACGCTGCCTCCCCGGCCCCTTCCAGCCCAGGCTGGGGACACACTCCGTTAACGCGCACGCAGGAAGCATCGCGCTGCCCTCGGGGGGCCCGGCCATGCCTCTGACACACGCACAGCTCAGTCCCTGCGAGTCTCCGCGGGAAGGGCCGTGTGGCCTACGCTGAAATCCCGCCAGTCCCTCCTGCTGCAGAGCGTGCGCTCGCCCTCCGCTTGAGGCAGCGCGAGTTGCTGGGGGGCCTCAGGAAGCACCCCTTCGGAGCCTCACGCAGACCTTTCGCGTCCCTGATTTAATGACGACTCTATGAAATTAAGCTGCTTCGCTTTTTGGTCTTAATGAAGAGCACATTTTTATTGAAGCAACAGAGAGAGAAAGCCAAGAAGTCGGTGCCCAGCCCGGGAGCTGGCGGTGGCCTGTGCTGGCTGGAGTCCCCGCGAGGCGGCCCCTCCCTGCGGCGTGCATCGTCCTGCCCACAGGGACCCCGAGCCCAGACCCCAGCCTGCTCACTGCGTACTGGAGGCCGGATTCCTCCCCTGCATCGCGCGGGGCCCGACTGTACTCGTGGTGTGGGATGAACTGTCGGGGCCCACCCGAGGGCAGCTCGCGGGGACGCTTTGCCACCTACTAACGCCCACTATTGCTCCTTAACGTAGTTTTCCAACTGCGATACTGGATTTGCCCAAAGTGGGAGAGACCCACTCGCTGGGCTGAACACGAAAGACACGACTTTGTGGACAGGACGCCGACGGGTTTTAGGGCCCAATCATGCTCCCCCAAACATTATCGGTTCCGTTGTTCTGGTGTTTCTGATCACCCCTTCCTAGGACGGAGAAGGGCGGTCGTTTCTGAGTCGACTGAACCAACTCTTCCAAATGCAGAATCTGCCTGCGTCACCGGCAGGGGCGTGAGGGCGCCATGCCGGGAACCGTCTCCTCGGGCCTCGACCCAGAGACAGGACATCATGAAAAATGCCTCCAAACCAATTATTTCTGTGACGGGGCCGCTCGTCACAGCTCCAGCGACCGTGGGCCGAACGCCGCGTCCCGTCGTCCTTCCGGGTACCCGTGCTCTGTGTCACGCGGGCGTCCCGACGGAGGGAGTGAGGACAGCCACACAATCCTTTCATCACACAGTCCGAGGATTTATTCCTCGCCTAATGAGGACGGAGAAATTTCAGGGGCAATTTGTCTGATTCTTTCCCTGCATGTGATTTTTTTAAAAAAGAAATTTGCCCTGATGAGGGAAAGTATGTTTTCAAGAGTGATGCTCTAAAGCTAACGATCTCTAGTGCATTCCCTGGCCTCTGATAGACTTTAAATAATTGTCCCAATTAAGCTACAAGGTGAGTTTCTAAATCTTTGTTGAAGCAGCACAGATGATGTCTAAATGATCTGAATAATTATCTTACCATTGGGTTTCTGTTTTCCACAGTAAAACAATGAAGGCTTTCCTTCAGCTGCCGGCCCCATGTTCGGGCCACGCGCACGTCTTCCATCTGTGACCCCGGCCCATGCGGCCGCCTCGAGGACCCCTGGCGCCGTTCTCCCGGGGCTCCGCCGGCTCTGTGTTAGGGTTCACACAGGCTGAGCACCCCCAGAAAGCCTTTTGTTAATGCGAGCTGTCGGGGAGAAGCTGGGCGGGGGTGCTGGCGTGGGAGCATCTGCGGCCCCCCAAGAGCCGCATGCTGAAGCCTAACGCAGTGTGACGGCGTGAGCAGGGGTCCTGGGCGGTGAAGAGGTCATGAAGATGAGTGTCCTTATAGCAGACACGCAGGGACCCCCTGAGGACACGGGAGAAGATGTGGCGAACCGGGAGGCGGGGTCACGCCGATGGCGGCTCTGCCTGCTCCGCCGGCCTGGGCCTCCGGCCTCCGGAGCCGTGGGGAACGGACACCCGTGCATCGATGGCGCTCTGCCTCTGTGGTCTGTGCGGCAGCCCGAGCAGAGACGGCCCGGACCCACAGATCACAGGGTCAGAGCGAAGCCGGGACGGCTGCCTAGGCTTCCTGGGCCGCGGTCCAGGAGAGAGACGCCAGGGGACCGGGCTGGTTTCCAGACCAGGATGCAGGTTTGTGGGGCACAGAGTAGCCTGTGTGTGCTTATATACACGTATGAATAAAATAACCCACAGATACGAGTATTACTTAAATGGGAGAGAGACTCGCACACCCTCCTGAAGCCTTCTGTGGGACGCGGCTTACATGGACTCTGGCCTGGCTCTCCCCCCGCTCTCCGGTCAGCTCGGAGGTCAGCTCGGAGGTCCGCTCGGAGGCTGTGTGGAAACTGCCCGCGAGCAGTGCTGTGGGAAGCCGGGCCATGGTGGGGGCAGGGGTGCTCTGGGAGCGCTGGCTGGTAAGGAGGGCTGTGGGGGCGCTCCCGAGCATAGTGACTGGCTGGGCGGCCTGGCGTGTGGCGTCTCAGAGCTCGGCTGTGCCCCACGTTTTGTGGCACCTTTGTTGCAGCGCTCAGGTCACGGTCACCACGTGGGTGCCCCCGTCGCGGGACCCGCTCTAGCTCAGGGCGCAGCGCCCGTGCCATCGGCACTCTGGCCTGATTGGCAGTTGGGGAAGGTTTTGAGCTTCCTCCCCCTCGGGGGCAGGGCAGCGGGCCCCCTGTGGCAGCTGGTCGGGCGCACTCACGTGCATGTTCGTATCAGTAACAGTCATTTTATGTCTGGTTAACGAGTGCCTTGTAGAGAACCAGCGAGCTCCTGCCTTACGTTTTATGATAGTCTGAACGTGAGTGGCTGTAAGAATTTTTGCCACAGTCCCATTTTAAATGCAGATTAAATAATTGGCTTGGGGCGCCTGGTGGCTCAGTGGGTTAAGCCTCTGCCTTCGGCTCAGGTCATGATCTCAGGGTCCTGGGATCGAGGCCCGCATCGGGCTCTCTGCTCGGCAGGAAGCCTGCTTCCCCCTCTCTCTCTGCCTCTCCCCTGCTTGTGCGTGCGCTCTCTCTCTCTCACACACTCTCAAATCAATATATAAAATCTTTTTAAAAAGATGTTAAGTAACAATAATAAATACAAAATAAATAAATAAATAAACAAGTGGCTTCATCAGCATGTGCTCCTGGAAAAGTACATTTAAGAGCACGAGAGGGAGGAAGAGAATACCTGGGAGTACACCTGGGAGAGAATACCTGCATGGCCCACGCCCCACGCAGCCTCGCGTCCAGCGCGGATAAAGCTCTCTCGCCCGTACTAAGAAAAGGGAGGACCAGACAGAAAACAGATGACGGATCTGAACGGACACACGGGAGAAATTGACGCCATGAGCCGTCGGGGAAGCTGGGTCGGAGCCCCGAGGAGGACAGCCTGCTCGCCAGGACACAGACCCAGACTTCCCGCGGTGCCGGCGCCCACTGGGCACACGTCGCCGGGTTCCTGTGGAGGTCCGCAGAGCACCATCCCTATGAGCCAGCGTGCCGGTGATTACCGGAGGAAGGGAGATCCCCTCCACGGGCACCGGCTGGACGGCCCACAGCCCTCCATACCTGCCCGTGGACGCCAGCCGAGTCTGTCCATCTGGGGAGCGGGCGAGTGAGCCACGGGACGGACGCAGGAACCTGCCCGAGCTCCGTTGTCACTGGTAAGCTTTCCTGGAAAGCCACAGTGTAGGGGCAGGAGAGAGATCAGGGGTGGGACTGGGGGCGGGAGCTGACGGCCAAGGGCGGGATGGAATGTTTCCGGGATGAGAGAGCATTTTGAATCTTGATGGTGGGCTTAAGGCTGTCCGTGCTCTCAAAACTCTTAGGATGTGCAGTAAGAGGCCGTCCCTGCGGGGAGCTGGCCAGTGCGGCTGCTGGCCGTGGGCGCGGGACGTGGCACTGCCCGGCTCACCATGCCCGTCCGCCTCTGCGGAGCCGTGGTGGCCTCGTAGCCCCGGCGCCCTTTACTGTACACTCCTCTAGGGCAGCTCTCACACCCTCTGAATTACTGGATGCAGAGCCCTGAGAAGCCTGGCGGTCCCCGGGACCAGCACCTCCTGATGGCCGCCGCTGTCCTTCCATGCCGGACTCCGTCTGGTGACTACTCTTGGGGGGCTGGCTGGCCTTCCAGCCATGGGGCACGCAGACCACAGACACGGAGGGGCCCGGCCCCTTGGAGCTGGGATGGCAGGCCGGGCCTCTCCTGGGTACTGTCCAGTGAAACAGACCGGGACAAGTGTCTCGTTACTCCCGCTCGTTCTCATTTTAAACATGTTGCCAACTGCCCTACCTGCCGATGGTTACGACCTTTCTCCAGTCGGCAGCAGGCCAGGTTTTTGGGTAACACTTCGTCACATCCTGACTCTTAGCATCTTATTCCCATGCCTGATTTGGGATTATTATTTCTTTTTGGTATTATGATCTTAGAGTTTGTTTTAAAGGAAGTACAAATAATTTTGGAAACCATAGACATCCCAAATTTTACTTCAGCTATCTGATGATGATTGCCAAGTTTTAGTTTTTTAAAATTATTATTTAAAGATTTTGTTTATTTGAGAGACAGAGAGAGTGAGCTGGAGTTGGCCAAGGAGGGAGAGGGAGAAGCAGGCTTCCCGCTGAGCAGGGGGCCAGACATGTCTCAATCCCAGAAGCCTGAGATGGTGACCTGAGCTGCAGGTGCCCCCAGGAGCCCCAGGACGTGAACTCTTCTGACGCTGAACTGTGAAGGGGGCCCGTAAGAGAAGCACGGATGAAGGGCTAAGAAAGTTCAGGGAAGGATGTGGCCCGCTAGAGGTGACTTCAGAAGGGCTCAGTGACAGGTGGCGGAGCTTGGGCGGCGTGGATGTTAGGCTTGTGGATTAAATCCGACCACGCAAGAGAAGACAATGAGCCAAGAGCGATTAGAACGTGCCCAGGAAGGGGGAGCTATTTAGTTCAGACGCAGCAAGTATCCTTCGGGACGTACCAGACGGGGACGCGGTGGGAGCCCGCCAGGCTCGGGCTTTGTCACAGTGCCGGGGAGGACCGCAGAGTGCAGCCCTGGGAGGCCACCCAGCCTCACCGCTCCCCGAGGGGTCAGTCCGGTCGTCCACTGTCCCAGCCATGGTCCAGGTAGCGGAGGACGCCCCGGGCCACTAACACATCCTCGTCTGCCCATCCATGACCCCAGCAGCTGTCGCCAGTGTGAGCGCCGGGGGGCGTGAGGGGCCTGTCTGCCTTCCCAGCAGCTGGGCTGAGGGCTCACACTCGAACTGCTCTACGTACGTCTATCCAAGTCTGGCTCTCGGAAGCCGCCGGCGGAGGTGACGGTGGGCGCCGGTCAGCACCGTCTCACCGCAGGCATCGCGGGGTTAACGAATGGCAGCCAGCAGAGATCGTGAAACGTTCAGGTCAGTGTAACAGAACTTTATACTTAGAACGCAAAGCAGTAACTGAGAATCACGCCGAAGAGGTATCCCTACAGGTGTTATCTCCAACTGCACGACTCCCACTTACCTGGGCGTGCGTGTGTTTACAGGACCTTAGTCAGGGTTTACTGCGGAACATTATTTCAGTCTTCGTTAGCTCTGTTTTAGTGAATTTTAGGACAGCCGGGTGGATTATGTGTAAGTGATCTTCAGATGTAAATACAGATAAAATCTATGGAATCGATTGCTTATAAGGACCCCAAAAAAGAGAACCCATAAAGAGAACCGGAAAAGCAGCCTGGCTCCCCACTGTGGAACGGTCCGGAAGGAGAGGCATCTCAGCCTCCGAAGAACCGCTCTGATTCTGAGAACACTGAGGACGCACCACCGCACAGAAGAGCTCTGCAGCTCTGACCGCACATCGTTACGGCCCCTGCCTGAAAGCAGCCTGCTGTCCCGAAACCCCACAGGGCCAGCAGAGCCTATCTCTGGATGTCGTTGTATTTTTCCTTTTTGGGGGTGGGGACAGGGCGAAATAAAGAGGCGATGTCTCCTGGTGGGCCTCAGTCTCCATCACTGCACGCTCCCCTTGCAGCCTCTGGCCGTGTGTGGCCCCTGGCCCACGATCTAGCGTCACATCTAAAACTACTGAGTGGGATGGCACCCGCCTCTCACCGCCACAGGCCGTTCTTCCTGGGAACGGTCGTCCCCGGCACCGGCCATCTCAACGAAGCAGTAGTTGGGCATTTGGATGACCCAGAATCAGGGTTATTTGTGCTATAATTCAATACACACTGCATCGTCTTGCCCTCAAAGGAAACAGTTCGGCTGAGGCGTTCAGCAAACACAGCAGCATCTGCTGAGTGTCAGATCCCAAGATCGTGGAGACAGACAAGAGACAGGATCTAGACCTGAGGTGTTTGTTTGGAGACAACAGACCGAAGAGGTCATTCCAGAACACTGCGTAAGTGCAATGGTGGAAGGCATCAAGGCCCACGACGGGGGCGGGGAGACGGCTGCAGCCAAGACAACGCGGGAGCCCTTCCTGAAGGGTTAGCTGGGGTCCCCACACCAGGGAGAAGGATGGAGGGAACTGAGGGAGACCAGCATGAGGTTCAGGCCATGCGGGAAGGTGGCGAGTTAGGAGGGTCAGCAGGTGCGGAGGCGGGAGTGTGGGAGCGGGCCGGCCTGGTCCAGTGCCGTCTGTCCCTCGGGGGACCAGGACTGCATTGGAAGACAGATCGCGGGCGGACGGACAGGAACATGGCCCCCAGCAGGCTCTTGATCTAACAGTCCAAAATCATGTGAAAGGGAAAGTCGTTCAGCACATCTCCTGAGCAAATCTTTGCATCAATTTTGGTGTAAATATTCCCCATAATCCTCCCTAGAGCTTTTCCTGTTATTGATCCTCTGCCTGGTGAGCTTTAGTTTTTAGAATACAAGCCAACCTTTTTTGAACCCGGGAAATTGAGAGTTGGGACTTGGCGGTTCCCGGGGCGGGGGAGGGGAGAGCCTCGCACGCAGAAGGAAAGCCCTGTCTGAAGTTTTGGACTCGGAGCTCCTTTATTATGGGATAAGACAACCCATGTGGCCGGAGTTGGGCAAGAGGACGAGGCGCAGCAGAAGCGGGGCGGGCTGGGGGGGCTTTCTCAGCACCAAGGGTCTTGCCTTCCCCAGAGGGGACAGGACCCCCGAGGGCAGTGACCGCACGCACCCAGGGACAGGGCTGGAGGTGCAGCCAGGAGGGAGGCCACCGTGCTGCGCCCCGAGAGCTGTGTAGGGTCCGGTCGCCCACACGGTGCTGGCAGGGGGGCCTCAGCGCGGGGGTTCAGTCCCAGTTCCGTCGGGTACCAGCTCTGTGGCAGCCTCAGTGCCCACCTGCCCCCCGTCTGCTCGGAGCGCCAGGGGAGTCGAGCTGCGGAGACCAGCAGCTGGGGCGGCCTGACGGATGTGGTAGGCCGATGGCGGCCCGGGGGGTGGGAGGCGGGTGTGCCCGAAGTGGAGGGTGACTCCAAGGCTCTGAGCAAAGAGGGCGACGGGGCGCTGGGGAGCACCGTCTGCATGGGGGTCTTGGGAGCAGGGCATGCACACTGTCCACTTGGGGGGCCGTGCATGCGTTGGTGGCGTAGCCCTGGCGGACCCTCGGCCGTGATGGGGGGGGGCGGCCTACAGAGGGAGGGGCTCTGAGGGCGGAGGGGAGACGCAGCAGGTGCGTTCAGGGAATGGAGGAGTAGAAGGGACACGGAATGGGGCCCTGTGTGACAGCGCCGCCCCCTTCCCCCTCCGCTGAGGGAGAGTCAGTGAAGCACTTCAGCGGGGAGTGGCTAGATCTGGGCTTCAGCTGGCCTGCGGTGTTAGCAGAGGCGGGGGCCGAGAGCAGCCGCGCTGGAGGCAGGGAGGGAAGAGGCATCAAGGACATAGGGGCCGGGGAGGTTTGGGGCTGGACAGTGGGCTGGGTCCTGGTGGTATTCACCAGCATGAGAAGCACAGGACCGGAAGCAAATCTGTGGCATGGGAAGGACGGTGAGTTCAGTTTTAGTGGCTAGAGGTGCCTGTCACCCAGGAGGATCCGTGGAGTGGGTGATGGGCGATTCCTGGGAGTCAGAGGAACCTGGCCAGTGGGAGACACAGCCTCTCACAGTCGAACCCCTGGGCAGAGTCTCACGGATTCCGGCTCCTCGGTTGGCGCCGTGGTCACACCTGGGTGTTCAAGCCGGGAGCTCCCTTTCTTCGTCTGTGTGGGCGTCTCACGGCACCCGTCTTTCCCTCTCCCCCAATGCGGTGTTGCCGGCTCTGGGCTTCCGAGCATCGCGGTGTGCTTCCAGGGGAATGCGGCCGGGAGGCAGGGCGCCTGCCCTTTGGGATGGGGGTGTGGGCCCGGACTGGCCAGATCGCGCAGCCCCGGGCACCCTCCCGTGATAGTGCTGCAGGTGCGTGTGCACGAGGCAGTGGGTGGGACTGGCCCCACAGGGGGTCAGGGAGGCCTACGGGGGTGGAAGGACAAACCCCCTCTTCTCACGGGCTGTGTTGAGGGCAGGGGAGAGGAGGGCAGAAACACGAGCTGGATGGCACATTCCCAGGGCGTCGGCTGGCCGGGGTGGGGCAGACACGCCAACACCGGTGGGATGGGGTCACAGACGCGTGCAGCCGCCGGGAGTGGCCAGGGCCTGCTCCTACAAGTTCCCGTGAGCTCCCGTCTCCCGTGGGATTTCCCCATTCATCCTCTTCCATATTGACTTCAGAAACTAGGGTGGAAGGCACGAGACTTCTGCTCCCATCGCCTGCTGTTTGTCCCCAGACTACCAGCTGCCTCTTTCTGGGCCTCAGCTGCCTTATCCGTGGAAAGGGAGAATCGCGTTTTCTGAGCCTCACCCCGGGGCTTCGGGCTGCCCTGCACAGGCTGGGGTGCCTGCCCGACCCCCTGGAGTTTCCACGGCCTGAGATAGTCAAATAGGAGACCCAGATCAAAAACAGAAACAAAAGAGCTTGATGCCTTATTTTTTTCATTTGGTCCATATTTATATGTATATTTTTAACTTTCACTTGGGAGAGACCTTACTTCCTTATTATGAGAATTCTGTGACCATTTTATGCTTGAAGGCTATTTCGCATAAATTTGGAACCGACGTTCCAGGAAACAGAGCTGACCAAGGGAAGGAAAATGTGTAATTAACTCACCTTTTGTGTTTGTGCTTTATCTCAAGACAGAAAGGCCTCCTGGAGTGAGTGTGTGCCTTCTCCAGGCAAGGCAGAATGCTATCTGTTCACTCCAAAATACAAATTTTTGTTTCTCCTCAAATCTAGGTGAAAAATCATTGTCTTGGAGGCAGTTAAATTCTCAGCTGCTTTGAAAACAGTGAAAACACTTTGCATTTCCAACAAAAGAGCTGCCTTTGGAAGGTGGGAAATTGTCACTACATGATTAAAGAGGAGCGTCTTCTAAAGTAAGGCACCTCTGGAGGAGAGAGAAGGGGACGAGAGACAGGGAGTGACGCAGACCCCCTGGGGAGGCTCACAAG
The DNA here is from genome assembly GCA_004023965.1 of Spilogale gracilis. Lineage (NCBI taxonomy): Eukaryota > Metazoa > Chordata > Mammalia > Carnivora > Mephitidae > Spilogale > Spilogale gracilis. Next base: position 15,662 of record PITA01020219.1, read on the forward strand.
GGGCCGCGCTCGGTGGCTCAGGACCACGCCGGCAGGTGCAGGGGAGGGCGAGGGCCCGAGGAGGAGGGGGCTGGGGCCCCAGGACAGGGAGCTCACAGAGGACAGAGACCCCCGGGCCAGGCTGCCCCTCTGCTGGGCTGCCCGCCTGTCCCCCGAGGACACCGCCACGGGTCGGGGGACCGCTGTATGCCCAGACCTGGGGCCGCTTGCTGGGTCCTGCGTCGTGGGCGCCTCATGAAACTCTCTGTCCTCACACATGGGATGAATCAACACCCCTGCGAGAAGCCTGAGCCGTCTGCCCCACAGCCCCGGAGAGCGAGGCCCCCTGAGCACCCGGCGCCCCGTTATTGCCCTGTTTCCATGGAAATGCGCACGACTGGGGGAGACAAGTTAGGTTTTAAAGACAGCCTTCTTTTTATAACTTCCCCGCCTTATCCTCTCCCATCTGACTGCCGTTCCCATGGCAACTGGATCAGAAAGGCCATCAGCAGCAGAGCCCTTATCCGCACGGTGGGTCTGGGACGTGTGAGGGCGACCTGTCCTCCGGGAGGCGAGGGCACCTCTCCTACCACCTCCCTGGCCGGCAGATGGAAAGCACCGGAAGGCTCCTGGACGCCACGGCCCTCCGTCGTGTCAACGGCAGTCCACGTGCCGTGTCCAGCTGGGACCTGTAAGTGTGCGACGCATTACATTCACGAGCGGCCCACGACTTAGAGCCACAGTCATTTCCTTCACTCAGAGAGATCCGAGTCTCGGCCGCCCGGGGCTGAGGAGCTGTGGTGCAGGGACCGGTCCTGGCCCGTCTGCCCACAGCGCTTCCCTGGTGCTCGGGCCACGGCCACAAGCTCCCGCAGCTGCCCCCCGAGAACACACGGGCCCCCGGGACAGGAGGACAGGGACAGCTGCACCTTGTGCACTCCGGCTTTCTCATTGGATCAACGGGGCTGATCATCCTTATTCGTAAAGGCTCATACTCTGACCGCGTGTGAGGTGCCTAACGATGACAAAAAGTAGCAAATAAACACGAGGCGTTCTGGTCTGTTAAATAAAGATCCGTAGCCCGAAAGAAAGCATGTGTGCCCCTGTCCCCGGACGACAGGTACGCTGTTGGTTCTTGAGAGAATGCCTTCGCTATGTTCTCTGCACGTCTAGTTGGCCTACAGCTCATGACCTGTTGTGCACTAGATTTAAGTCTAACTGGGGGTTCCTATGGGCCACAACGGTCTTTGGAAATTGGAGGGCAGGTGTGGACCTTCTCCCCAGAGCACGCACACCGGTGTCTGGCTGCGTCCTTCATCCGCTGCAAGGAGCCTGCTGCTCCCAAGCCCGGCTCAGAGAGGAAGCCCTTCCCTGGGGGTTTTACGTGGCCCCGTGCGGGACATCAGCAGGCCTGGGTAACCCCGTCTGGTGTGTGTTGATGTTCCGTTTCTCTGCCCACTGGATGAAGGCTCTCTGCTCAGGGAGCCTTCGGCAAGCCTTCACGGAGCCTGGGAATAAAGGTCTGGGGTCACAAAGACCAAGAGGATGCCAGTGCCAACTAAACGGTCTACGCTCCCCAGGTGTGAGCCCTGCTGACCCCGTCTCACCCTGAAATACCAGGTGGAGACTCTGAGCCCCATGGACAGAGCGGTTGGAGTCCAGGAAGGGACCCCATGGCCTTCACAGTGGGATGCCACTTCCGTTCCTGCCCTGGCTTTCAACACAGGGTCTCAGGGTGTCATGGCCAGATGCGACCTCCCCAGTTGCTGTTCCTCACTTGCTTAGTACCCCGTTTAAGGCGCTCAGGGCCCTGAGTCCCGCTGCCAAATGTGCACGGTGAGATGCCCCGTCCGTGTGCATGGCTGAGTTGGAAAGATCTCACGCCACAAGGAGACGAGTGTGGCTGCCCACGGGGAGTTTCCAGCCCATGCTGTTGGCTCTCAGGCACAAGCATCCTCCCCGGGAACCTTCGAGGACCAGAGGGCTGCGTGCAGATGAGTCCCGGGCCGGGGGACCCGGTGGCCACCATCACTGTCCCCAAGAGGCAGGCCAGCGGCGGGAGGTGGGTCATTGTGGCCACAGCTCAGCATCTCAGCCGCAGGGGAGTGTGAGGGGCTGCGCACAGCACCAGCCCGTGGCTGGGGGTCAGAGCCGGGTTCTTCCAGCCAGATCCGGCAGGAGGCTGGGCCCCTCAGAGGGAAGGGGGTCAGGATGTGGGGTACAGACGGCAACCCAGGGAGGCTGCCTGCCATGTGGCCCCAGGTGGGATTGGGGAGAAATGCTGATGTTCAATCATCTGCAGGAACCTCCACCGTGGTGGCTCCCCGGGATGGCAGTCCTCGTCCACCGCCCCGTCCAGTTTGCTTTGGCCT
>PITA01020220.1:0-35452 GCA_004023965.1 Spilogale gracilis
GGGGAATGGGGACCTGAGAAGGACAGGTAGGGGAGTTGGGGACCTGGAAGGAGGGGAGAAGGGGTATGTGGACCCGGGAGGGGAGCAGAGGGAGGGTGTGGACCTGGGAGGGGTGGGGAGGAGGGATGTGAACCCTGGGTGGGCTTAAATCCAGTCTAGGAGTCGGAGTTGTAGGCGTCTTTGTTGTATGACTTAGAGATACTCAGCTCAGCTACAGAACAAGAGAAACAAGCAGAGAAGGAGGAGGCTGACCTTGGAAGCAAGCGGCCTGGGAGGCACAGGTGTACCCGCAGCATTGCAGGCCTGTGTGTGCAAAGCACAGCTTGGGGAGGCAGAGCACCGGCAGGCGCAGGCATTCTCGAAGCTCCTTGCACTTGGGAGGCTCCGGGTTCAGGAGGTATATGGGGCCCACAGGCCTCCACAGGCCCTCTGCCCAACGGCTTTGCCTGTGTCTCTGTCAAGGAGCAAGTGTGGATTGGCTCCCCAACTGGGCTCTGGCCCCAGAACCAGAGGACGCCCCACAAAGGCCCCCCGGAAAAGGGAGCGTGGGGTGGGGCAGCAAGGGGGCAGGAATCAGGCGGCTAGTTGTATCCCACTAGCCCTGTCCTGGGGTGCTTCCCTACCCCGCTCTGTTGTCTCCCTGCTCTTTGTCCTCAGTGTAAAACTGATGTAGCCCCGTGTAGCCAGGGAGGCTTTCTGTTCTTGGTCTCTGTCCCAGCTGCCTGGTGATGAACTTGGAAGTCATTTCCCACAGGAGAGGGGCTGTCACTTTATTTATTTCTGTGGATCTGGGACCTTCCTTGTTTTAGCTCTGCCTGGATACACAGACCATCAGGAAAGGTGAAAGAATGTGATGGTTCAATGCTAAAATAGAGCAACAGATCTTAAAACAAAACATTGCTCTCCTTCCTTTCCTCCTCCCCCGCCTTCGCACTCAAGATCATAAAACCATTGCTGTGAGCCCTGCCCTTCCTTCTGTCCCCCTGGTGGTACGGGGGGAGGTGGGAGGATGAACCCCAAATATACATCGGCCCCTACGTCTCCTCCTTTATTATTAGGAAGCAGAACAACCCACACTGGCACCATGAATAGGAGCATCCTTCTATTTCCTCCCTCTCCTTATTTCCGCAACATCCCACCCATAGCCAACAGCTTTGGTTTGTACAGAAATGTTAAGCTTAGGAATCATTTTCATAACAACTTCTACCCTGCTTTCGTCTTGAAGCTTCCTTTTCATGTGGGAGATCAGTATCGCTGTTGTCACTTAACTGCTGATAAAAAAGAAGTCTCTGAAATGCGAAGTGATTTGTGTCCTGTCACGTGAGAGGGTAGCAGGTCAGAAAGTTGGGTCCAGGCGGCAGACTCAAACCCCACATGAGGGGCCTGAGCAAATTTTTAGGTCTCTCATTCCTCTCATCTGGAAAATAAAACAAAACAAAAAATATTTTTCTAAAGAAAAAATTCAAAAGACAGAATGCATGTATAGGAGTCAGGCTGTAGTCAATAAAGGAACGGTGTGGAGGTTTGGGGTCCCAGGCTCAGGTTTGGGGTCCCAGGCTCAGCTTGGGACCCAGGTGTTTTAGCCCCCATTTATGTTTACCAAGCCTTCAGATCACACTGTCAGTTACTGGAAACGCCGGGACTGGGGACCAAAGTATCTCCGTGGAGCGACCCCCGACACAGACACATCCTGGGGGAATATTCGACAGGACTCCCGGCAGGGCCCCTGTCAGGGAGCAGCGGAAGAACAGGTGCAGGAGCATGCGCAGATCGGATGCGGGTCGTGGGAAGCCGGCTACGGGGACACTTGGGCTTACTTGGGGAATCAGCCTACAGAAGGGTGGTGAACGAGCTCACAGTCCCCGGAGACATGGCACGTGTTGGTGGAGAGGAGCAGGTCACAAAATGGCCCGGATAAAGCCAGCTCATGTGGGTAAAGAAAATCGACGTCTGTAGAAAGGATACATGCTGGAGCATTAACAGTGGGAATCTGGATGGGTGTGAACTTGGCATCTTATTTCCTTATTTCTGCTTATTTATTCCTTATTTCTGTGTTTTCTAGCAGATATGTATATGTTTCTAATACTTATGTTTCTAAAATATATAGATGCTTTTGTAACAGCAAAAGCCTAGCTTGTCTATTTTTTTTTATTTTTAAAGATTTTATTTGCTTATTTAATTGAGAGAGAGAGACAGAGACAGAGACAGAGAGAGACAGAGAGCGGAAACACCAGCTGGGGGAGTAGGGGAGGGAGAAGCAGGCTTCCCGCCAAGCAGGGAGCCCGATGTGGGGCTCAGTCCTGGGACTCTGGGATCATGACCTGAGCTGAAGGCAGACACTTAATGACTGAGCCACCCAGGCTCCCCCAAAAGCTATCTTATTTAAATAAAAATAATTTCCATTAGGAAAATAAGGGGATTTCTTGCACCAGTGTACCGATCTGCGTGGATGCTGACCTTGGGGACCCCAGGCCAGTCTCACTCCTTCCTGTCGTCCCCTCCCAGGACCCTGCATGGCAGCAGTTCACTCAGCCCACATTCCCCAAATCCAAAGTCACCTCGCAGGACTTCCTACAAAGCCACCTTTCTCCAGACCTCAGGCTGCCAATTGTCTAATAAGTACCGTGAAGGGCCCCTGTTGTGTTACCATTTCATTTTCTTTTTGACCCAAAGAGTGAAACATTAGGGGTAAAAACTCACCCATCTCTCTCTCTCTCTCTCTCTCTCTCTCTCTCTCTCTCTCTCACACACACACACACACACACACGTATGTGCGCAATCCACTGTCATTTGTTCCAAGAAGCTAAGTGTCAGGGAGGGTCCCAGGACCCTGCCTCCCAGGCATTGCACACCTAAGCCCCTCTTTGTTTGGGGCCAGTGGTGGGATGCCAATCTCAACATTTCATGTTAGCTGAATGATTTCAAAGAGCCCTCCCCCACTTAACCAGGGTATCAAAGAACTCAGAGCCTGATTACCTACAGTATTATGTCAGTAGGATTCACTCAAAACTCATCTGGGCTCCAAAAGATTTTGTCCTTTAAAATAATGCAATATTCCAAAATGTAACTTGACTTTGTCTTTTCCCCAAAGCTTTCTGAACCTGGGAAATATTAAGCTGGTGCTTTTTTTAATAATAATTTATTTTTTTCAGTTTTCCAAGATTCGTTGTTTATGCCCCACACCCAAGGCTCCATGCAATTTGTGCCTTCAAAAAATTTCCCCTGAAAGCTTATATGCATCTTCCCTTCCCACCACAAGTCTCTAGAGGGTGGGTCTCATTCTCCAGCAAAATTAGAGGCTTGAAAGCCAGACTACTGTTTTGAGAGATGGGTTCCTCTTCTCTTAACACAGAACCAGGAGCACAGAGCAGTCCCCTGGGTTTGTGAGTGGGGAGGACCCTGGGAGGTGGGCTGGACTACCATGCTGAGTTTCTTCATCCATAGAAAGGGGATGATATTAAATCACTGGATAAAACGTCTGTGAAGGTTAAATGAGTTAATACACATTGTCCAGTGAGCACTTAATAAATGTCAGCCCTCATTACATGAGGAAGGGGGAGAGCTATACTTGACTCCAAAGAGAGTTAGTAGAGAGACATCTAGAAAGAAACAAAAAGACATCCCCTAATTTCCTGTGTCAGGGAAGTTCAGAGAGCAAAGAAAGGCACTGTTGCTCTCTACCCACCACCCACCCCTGCCCCTCTGAGGGAGAGTTCCAGAAAAACATATACAGAAGGCATTAACAGTGGTACTCTCCAGATTGGTATGGCTATGGTGGCAGTTCTGGACAAGGGTCCAGACGGTCTGCCCAGGAGGCTTGCCACGGGCTTGGTGCAAAGCAACGAGATCTCCCATTGGGGTCTGGAAGAGGGGTGCCTAGGAGCCACGCTGCTGGAGAGAGGCCAGAGTGTGTGTGTGTGTGTGTGTGTGTGTGTGTGTGTGCGCATCTGTGTGTGTGTGTGTGTGTAGGAGGTGGGCGCGATGATACCCAAACATTGGGGCATCCACCAAGCTCAGCAAGGCAGGCTGTGTGGGCCTCAGACACCCCAGCAACCCAGGGACAGAGGATGAGGGGCAGGCAGTGCCCACCAAGAACCAGTTTGAAACAGAGGTTCTTCCAATATCTCGGATTTGTATCGCCTGAAACAAATCCCCAGGACAGCTCAACCCTACCTTAGTTGGGTCCCTAAAATGCTCACAATCTCTCCAGTACCACCTGACCCAAAGAAAGTTCTAGAAAGGACAAGTAAGAATGAAAAGATAATATGGTTTGACCCAATGCATCTTAATCCTGTTCATGGGCTATGCCATTTCTGGCCATGTGGAGATATTAGAGTCCCTCCGTGGCCTTACAGGGAGCCTGAGCGAGGGGCCTGAGTTCCATTCATCTCCGGGAAGGTCCTCCTCTGTTGGAAGGGACAGAAGCATAAAGGGAAGCTGGAGAAATGATAAATTTCCTCCCAATTTCATCTTGGCTCAATTCTATTAGACTCGAAATACAGTCTCTGCGCAGAGGAAGGATTAACCACTTTCTCTGAAAGATAAAGCAGATAGTAAAAAGCCACATATTCATGAATTAAAGCTCGCTTATAAAACCCTCATCATCAAAAATTAGATTTGAAGTGGGTTAAAAAAATACAATTTATCTTCAAACATTAAGTTGGAAATGATGTGTGCAGAATATGAACATTAATTTCTGCAACCTTGGAGATTTACATTCTTAATCTAGTTGTCGCCTGTTTTTTTAATCTTTCTGACCTTTCATCAATGAGCAGTTTATTGCTGTAGGGGTTTTTTTGTTGTTGTTTATTTTTTGTGGTTTCTTTTTGCTTTATGGTGTAATTTTTTGTCTTTGCTGTTGTTTTTAACTATTCTGGGATTGCATCATGGAGACTATCTCCTAATGGTTTCTGAGGACAATCTTTGGCAAAATAAAGCCACTGCAGGTTAATTAAGAAATTTAGAAAATTCTTCCACAGACAACTCTGCGTCCCTGTGAGGAAAGTTTATAATTAAGATAGATTTGGTGTAATTAGGATCATTTGAAATGCCAACTCTTCAAAAACTGAAGACAATCAAGTCAGTAGGGAGAAAACACTCTATACGTTTACCTGGTTTATTGGATGAGCCAACCTTGTGGGGAACAGCGTATTTTTTGGTCCTCACTGTCTCTACAACTGTATAGTTTGATCTCTATTTCCAAGGCCTGAAAAATGCCTTAAGCCTTCACTTAAGCCTATCACTTTCAAGGATTAAAACTGTCTCATTTTCAGACCCTCATGATGGTCATCAGAGTCATATGCTTCTGTCCCTTCATGTCCAGTCAGAGCTTTCCAGAGCTCAGGCCTGCCCAGGTTCCGTAATGCCCCAGGGCAGGCGCCGGGAGTTAGGATGGAGATGAAAGGAGCCGCTTGTGTGGTATCAATGTCCCTGCCCCCTCCCGAGCCCCAGAGGCCCCATGATGATCCTGTGGTTCTCGGTCTGCTCTTGTGGGTTTTTCATGTATATGCATGCCCAGCTGGGGACATCCCACACCACTGCTCTCTGGAGCAGGTAATGACGAGGTAGGCTTTGAGTCAGTCCTTGAAGCATGGGTAGGAAGGGCCCAATGGGAGGAGGGCCAGGGTGTGCCTTCCTGGCCAGGCTCAAGGGGCTCCAGTGAGACAAGGCAGGGGCCGAGGAAGGACCTTGTATTACTTTCCTAAAGCTGTAGTACAAAGCACCCCAGGCTGGGGCGCCTCAAATAACAGAAATGCATTATCTCATAGTTCCGGAGGCCAGAAATCCAAAATCAAGGTGTCCGAAGGTTTACGTGTGGGAGACCCTAGTCTCGCAGCCCTGGTGATTGAGGTTGACATCTTCGGTGTCCCTTGGCTCTTGGCTACATAACTCCAGTCTCTGCCTCTGGTCCCATGGCAGGCTCATGTGCACCTGTCTCTCCTCTCTGTGCGCCTGTCTCTCCGGCCACGCCCCCCGGTATGACCTCATCTTGCTGCAGACAACCACACCTGCAGTGACCTTCCTTCCCAATAAGGTTGCATTCACTGAGGTTCAGACTTCATTTCTCTTTGGGGAGACACAGTTCAACGTATAACAGACCTGGAAATTCTTTGGCGGCTCCTCAGAGCTTCATGTTTCAAATCCAGATCTCAGCGGGACATTCATGGTCCCTCACGGTCCATCTTCGTATCTCCCTTCCAGAACTATGGTCGACCAACTGTCGGACTCACTCTACACCGAAGCTTTGTGAACTACTTAGTTGGGAGCACATGATGATCTCTGTGGGCCTCTCCATGCCTCCCTACAGCCTCAGCTGAGTGAACTCTTTGTATTTTAAGCTCAAAATCACTTCCTCTGTAGGACCCCCTCCAGCCTTCAGCTCTCAGGAAGAACGAACCTCCTCTGCTCCACTGTATTCTCTCCAGAGGTCCATCATCACACTCAACATGCCACCCTCTTTGACCAGCTGTGACCCCTTTTAATCATCCCCTATAGATTTGGGGCTCCTTAAATAAAAGGACTCTTAGGATTGGCAGCTATAGTTTCCATAAGCTCTTCAAAGCCCATTTAATCCCCCTGGTCTAGTCCAAGTAAAACACTGCATTTGGCACCTGGCCAAACAACGTTTTCTCAAAGGAGATTTGAGAGGGTAGGCGCCTCTCCCTCCCACGTGGTAAGGAGAGGGAACTGAACTCCAGCACCAGATCTCTGATGATGGTTTCCGGAGTTAGAGCAAGGGGTCTGCAAGTGGGGTGTGGTACGTAGCCCAGGAACGGTGTAAGTCCCTGGAATGAGAGGTTCTGGCTACTTTAGAACAATAGGATTGGGAGGAAGGAGGTAGATGGGAAAGAAGGCAAAGAAGGCAAGTCTAGGTGTCTGCTATTGGAGGGGAAGAGGAGCCCTTTTGCTCCTACTGTTTTCCTAGAATCCTTAGAAGGATGAAGGAGGCAATGGAGTTTGATGGATGGTTGAGCATGTTCTAAGTGTGCTACACATAATCTGGAGATAGTGTTCTTTGCTTAGTGATAGTCAGAGTATTTACAAAGACAAATGAAATGGCAGAATCACTGTAAGATTCCCTATAGGGACTCACACTTTGAATGCCCTGGTTTTCCTGCTGTATGGCTAATCGGCGCCATCTAGTGGCACTCTGAGCAAACAGTTGGTGGTCAGGAACACAAAGAGCCAAGTCCTTCACATCAGAAACTCCATTTGTATGGGTTTCATATCATTTATTCCAGGCTAGGATAAAATTTGAATGAGAAAATATTTTGCATGTCGACAATGCCTTCAATATAAAACTCTTGGAATGAGTGAAAGAAGGAAACAATATCTTCAACTCCAACATTTTATCATTTGACAATTATTACTGAGTCCCTCCCACGCCCTGGGCCCTGGACACATCCGGGATCAGCATGGGCACATCCCTGCCCTCATGGGATGCAGCATGGGATGTTCAGAGTCATTTGTGCACACTCCAGCATTTTAGAGAATCTGTTTCAAAGTGGATACTCTAAGAAATTTTAGGGATACGAGCTTGAGTTTATACCACTGTCTAGAACATTCGTTAATCTGTGTTTTTTGATAAATGAGGAACTTCTGATTTTTGATCTTTTAATTTTGAGGTATTAGTAGGCATTATCTCTGCCATCCCAATGGCAGGCTCATTCCTGTTCCTCCCTCCTGTCCTTGACTACAGGTACCCCTTTGGGGACTTTCCTCAGTCCTTGTCCCTCCAGCCCCATGACTAACTGTTGGGTCTATGTTGACGACTCATCTAGCTGCATCTCCTCTCTGATCTTGCAGCTTACTTGCAAATCCACATTTCTAGATGCCTATCATTCATCTCCCCCCGGATGGCCTGCAGGAATCTTCAACTCCACATGCCCAAACCAAATCCATTTTCTTCTTAAATCTGTTCCTCCTCTGTTTTCTCCTTTGGCTCATACTGTAGCGTCTACCATCTCCCCTGAGCCAGAGATCCTGGCCCCATGCAGCCTTAGCTTGTTTCCCTCCTACAACCGTTAGGCACCATCCTGGGACCTAAGGGAAGGCAGCGTCTCACACAAATCATTCAGGCTTCCGGCCGGTGTGTTTGCTGAAAACAGTAACAAAGTTATTTCGAAATAGAAACAAATAACTGCGGAAATGACTACCAAACTTCTATCACATTAACTTCAGAAATTGCTGTATTTATAATTCATAAATATTTGATTACATTAACATTGTAAGTTAGGTCTTCTTAATGTGTCTTTGTAAGAATTCCTAAGTATGGGGATGACTTGTGAGGGAGCCGATTACAAATTAAATGAATGAACTGTTGCCAAATAATTTCACAAGTAACATAATAGAACACACTTTCTCAATTTTTAAAGTAGAAAAAAATGTGACTATCTTTAATGTGGGAGGCAACCCCGGGAAAGAAAGAGGTGTCCACTAGGTCACCAACTTCAGTAGATGGGCGGAAGTTGTGTAGGACTTGGTGTTGACGAGGGTTCCGAGGCTCGTGTCCCATTATGTGAGTAACTGAGCCTCGTGAGTGGCATTGTCCGTTTTGGAAAACGGGGTGCCGGGGTGGGTGCAGCTGGAATTTTGCAAGCCAGCTGTTAAACGTGACCCTTATTAAAAATTAAACTACATAAACTTAAAATTGGTTAAATCCCATTAAAACGAAGATTCTAAATACTCATGACCTATCACTTCCTAATGTATTATCTACACACTCGAAGTGACTGTGTCTAGTGCATTGTGTGGGAGAAGGTGACACAGAGCATCTCCTCTCGATTCTGCATCTAGTGACATCATGCTGGTGGCCCGAAATCAGTCATTGTGGGAGCATTTACACCATGGAAACTGGCAAATCCTACACCTCAGGGCTTTCCCCTCAACTTCCCAGAGATAATTTCCAGAAGCCGGTACCCCAGGCAGGAATAATAAAATAAGAGCTAACAATTACATAGTGGGTTTCATGTGGTGGGCACTGTTCTATCAGTGGTATAAAAACCATATAAATGTATTGGTTCATATAATTTAATCATAGTCTCAACTACAAATCTGAGCTAAGTACTATTAATTTGACCAGTTTATAGATGAGGAAACAGAGGCACAGGGGTGTTAAGAAACTTAAATAAGGTTCATTGGCTGGGACGTCTGGGTGGCTCAGTCAATTAAGCTGCTATCCCTTGGTTTAGGGTCAGGTCATGATTTCAGAGTCAATGGGATCGAGCCCCATATCAGTCTCAGGCTCCTTGCTCAGCACAGAATCTGCTTGTCCCTCTCCCTCCCCCTCTGCTCCTCTCCTCGTTCTCTCTGTGTGTGTGTCTCTCTCTCAAATAAATAAAATATTTTTTTAAAAAATTTCATTGGATAGTCAGGGAAAACTTTCATTGGATAGTCAGCTCCTTCCTAGGAGCTAACACTTGTAGAGGGTAGGCCGACATGCAAAGAACAACAAAGAATTTCCTCCCCAATCCCAGCTGTGTGCACTGATGCTGCTGTATTTATTTCCAGCCTGTTCAGGGGGCATGACACTCAAGGCGGTCTCATATTGTTGCAGGGGAAAAACAGTCCCCAAATCTTAGTGATGTCGCCCAATAAGAGTTTGTCTCCATTCACACCACATGTCCAGTGCAGGCCACCTGGGGCTCAGCTCACTGCCATCTCCCAGGGTTCTGGCTGCTGGAGTTTCCGTCTCAACGCATAGGTTTGCAATCCCCACAGCAGGGATGAGTGGATGCGGCCACTCACGCATGGCCTCTTCAGATATGCACCTGCAAGTGATACAATGACTTCTGCCATGTTTTATCATCCCCATCAGGGAGATAAGGAACCATAATGCTGCCATAGCTCCTGAGAAGAAAAGTAGAATATGTGTGACTCCTGTGATTAGAGGCTGAAAGTGCGTTCCCTGAGGACGGAGGACGCATGACTGGTGTCTGACACAGGCCTGGAGACCTAGGCTCACCTTGGCAGCAGGACTGAGGCTGTGGTGAGGTTGCTGTGCCTTCCCACTGCGTCCAGATAAGGAAGGATGATGGTAGACAGCAGTGAGCAGCACTGAGCCCGCTCTTCCCACACACCCGTCGCTGTGCTCAGTCATGAGCTCCCTCCCTCTCCCTCTGCCCTTTCCCATCACCCCGCCCCGTCCTAACTCAACCCTTGTCACTCCAGACCTACTGCCCTAATCACTGGAGAGCTACAGGCCCCTTCAGAAGAAACCTGCTTGGATGCTTTCTAGTAGCTGTGCCTTTCCAGAATATTGTGCAAGTTGTTGAAATGCTGAATGCCCCCAGCAAGACTCACAGATCGTCGAACCACATTCTTTTGTAACAGAGTATCTTAGATGAGTGGGACCTTCCTCTATTCCCATTTTCTTGCAATTTCCAATTTTGTAGCACAGCTTCTAAAGACTGAGATTGGCCAGCATTCTGTCTCCAGGACAAGCGTTTGCATCCCGTATTTGCATACTGGCCACAGAGGCACCTGGCCAAAGTACTTGAACTTACCCATGCCCGGGGTTCAAACTTCAACAAAATTGTCTGATGGGCTGAGTGGGCTTTGATGGAGACCAGAGTGTAGAAGGAACAGTGGGATTCCCAAGAGCGATCTCATATTCAGCACCTGAGCATGGTGGTGGAGAGGAATAGTTTAGGGGGTCAGGTATCTAGCCTGCTGGATAGGGGCTATGTGTGGGCATTGAAATGCTATAACTCTTTGAGGGGCCTCAGTGAGGGCTTCAGGGGCCCATCTAGGAAGGAGCATCTTCATGGAAGTCTTTTTGGCTTGACTTCTCAAAGCTAAGAGAAGGCTATAACCCAATCATCGTGATTAACACATAAAGAGCTTTGCACAACGTGAAATCCTTCCTGTCCACTAACCATCACCATCACCATGTGAAGCAGGTTATTATATCCATTTTGTGGATGAAGACCCTAAGGCTCAGAAAAATAAAATGATTTGCCGAGATCACACAGAGAGGGGAAGGGTCACATTCCAACCCAGTCAGTCTGGCTCCAGACATTGGGGAGCTATAAGTATAAAAGACAAAACGAATGGAACTACATTCTAAAGAGCAAAGAACCCCACCTGTGTAGGCTGAGATGGTTGCTTTTTCTTAGCAGGGTGCATTGTTAAGTCTGGGCACAGGATCGGCCAGGGCCGCTGGACTTACTGAGGGAAAGGAAACGAAGCAAGGCTTTTACGGCCATTTGAGTTGGCCTGACTGATTTAGACCTGGAGAGAACACAATGGATGGCAGACTTTCCATTTCCTGAGTTTGAGGCTGGCGCGTGAGGCTCTAGGGCTGAGGAGGAAGGGCAGAGCAAACACTCCCAGTCTCACTTCGCTTGGGAGACAGGTCCCGCTGGGGTAGAGCCCCGCAAGGGAAGCGCGACAGACCTCAACCCAGAATGTCTGAAACCAGAGGTGCCCGAGTCTAACAGAGGTCAAACGTTTCTTTGAAACAGAGAAAATTATGATCGCAATTGAAAATCCTCAGTAGAGAATCCAGATTTATAAAAAATCAAATGGGCACTTTAGAACTAAAAGAACTGCAATTAATTAAGCAACTGGATATAACGAAGGCTAGGAATAGTGAACTTGCAGAAAGGTAAGCAGAAAATATCTAAATTGAAGCAACAGAGTCAAATGGTCTAAAATAATGTGTAATCATATTTCTAGAAAGAGAGAGACTGGGAGAGAAGAAAGAGTCAAAGAAAGAACATCTGAGAATTTTCTAAAACTACGGAAAATATCAACCAAGAGTCAAGTAACTCAATGGACCACAAACACAGAGAGATGCACAGCAAGTAAGCAGATAAAAGGATGCTCAACATCACTCATCATCAGGGAAATGCAAATTAAAACAGCAATGAGATATCACAACACACCTGTTAGAATACCTAAAATCCACAAAACTGACAATACCAAATGCTGGCAAAGGTGCAGAGCAACAGGAACTCTGAATCATGGCAGCTGGGAAGGCAAAATGGCACAATCACTATGGAAGACAGTTTGGCAGTTTCTTCAAATGCTAGACATGCTCAGAACGCCTGGGTTGCTTGGTTGGTTAAGCATCCAGCTCTTGGTTTTTGGCTCAGGTCATGATCTCAGGGTTCTGAGATCAAGCCCTGTGTTGGGTTCCCCCCTCAGTGGGGAATCTTCTTTCCCTTCCTCTCCCTCTGCCCCTCCCCCACCCATATATGCTCACTTCACTCTCTCTCTCTCTCTCTCTCTCTCTCTCTCTCTCAACTAAATTTAAAAATTGTTAAAAAGCAAAAAACAAATACAGGCTCCATTGGTTATGTGACTGCCTTCAGCTCAGGTCATGATCCTGGAGTTCCAGGATCGAGCCCCACATCAGGCTCCATGCTTGGTGGGAAGCCTGCTTCTCCCTCTCTCACTCCCCCTGCTTGTGCTCCCTCTCTATGTTTCTCTCTGTCAAATAAATAAATAAAATCTTTTTAAAAAATGCTAGACATACTCCTGCCATACAACTCAACAATCGTGGTCCCAGGCACTTATCCTACTCATTTGAAAGTGAATGTTCACCCAAAAAACTAAAACCAAATACCCAATGAAAAAATAGCATGCTCAAAACAGCAGGAAACTCTGGGATTTTTTTTGATTGCCCCTGCCCAACTCCCTGCCCAGCAGAGAGCAACACACTTAGCAGGGAGCGTCCCAGTTCCTAGGTCCATCCTCCCTCAGGAAAGAAGGGAGAGAGTTGTACTTATTTGCAAAGTTCAGGCTTCTCAGGGAGCCTCTGGAGGGACTGGATTCTGTTTTTACTGAATCCAAGAGGAAAGGGGAACAGTGGCGAGTTCAGATATCAGTTTGGAGGCCACTAAAAGCGTGGTGAGCACTGGGGCCCATGACAACCCCAGGAGCACTAGGGACCCACAGACCCCTGGAGGTAAGAGATCGCAAGCAGAGGGACACAGAGACACAGGGAAGGCCCTGAGAGGAAGCAGGGGCCAGACTCCAGCCCCTGGGAACCCTCATTCAGCTTTCTGCCACTATGAATCTGACCCCTCAATGTACTTGAGAGAAGTAGACCTTCTGTGTCTGGCTGGGACTTCCCTTAATGTGGCATCTTCGGGTCCATCCATGCTGTAGCATGGGTCAGAATTTCCTTCCTTTTTATGTCTTGAAAATGTCCCGCTCTATGTGGAGACCCCATATTGTTTCTACAACTGTCTGTCGGTGGATGTCTGGGTTGTTTTCAGACTTGTACAAACTGGCGGGTATGGGGAGTGAGGGCAGTGCCATGGAGGATGGTGCCTTTCAGCTCTGAAGCTGGGCCTCATTCCGGGTCCCACTCTACTTTATTAGTTAGTGCAGTCATTTTATCGTCTTTTAGTTTTATTTTTTGGTAAGCCGTTAGGCATTAGGCATTGACATATAATGAGGAATACTGGAATCATGAGAAATTTGTTCCTGGTCAGCATTTCCTTGCAAACACTTAAATTTCAGGTACAGATTACCACTGAGTAACTTGTATTTGGAAAAGTCTATAAATGTATGTGTTTAGGGATGTTCATCGTAGACTCTTTTAAGGTGTAAGTCTTGGGCACCTGCGTGGCTCAGTGGGTTAAAGCCTGTGCCTTCGGCTCAAGTCATGATCTCAGGGTCCTGGGATCGAGGCCTGCGTCGGGCTCTCTGCTCAGCAGGGAGCCTGCTTCCTCCTCTCTCTCTCTGCCTGCCTCTCTGCCTACTTGTGATCTCTCTCTCTCTGTCAAATAAATAAATAAATAAAATCTTAAAAAAAAAAAAAGATGTAAGTCTTGAAAACAATCCACATGTCCGTTCATGGGTGTGTAGACAAGCAATGGCTTTCAAAGAAACACAAATAGCAAACCTATCTCTAGAGGATCCTGAACATAAAGATACATTTCCAGGTGAAAAGGACTATGTAAGAAATGTGGTTTAGAAAGTTTGGGTTCCTCTGTTAAGGAAAATGGAGCATATTTTCCTCTACACCCACCTGTCTGTCTACCCCTTTCCTCCCAGAACAGGAAATGCTAATCCCACAGGTCAAGGTGTGGTGAGGTCACATTTGTTGGTCATTAAAAGGGCCTGTACTTGTGTGGGATTGAGTTGTTCAAACTGTTTTAGGGAAGACCCAGCTGGCTCTTGCTTTCTCTCCCTTCTCTCTCTTTTTCACTTGGCCTTCTCTTCTCCTAATTCTCTCTATGAGCTCTCTGCTTATTTCATCAGCAAGCTAATCCAAGCTTAGGTGTCCTCAAGGACTGCTCAGTTCTCTCTTCATCCTTCTCATCCCAATCTGAGCAGGCTCATCCTTGCGGCCGGCAGAGTTCTAAGAATAACCTTTGATGAACATTGCCTCTGCTGGTGGAAACATAAATATGACAAAATATTATTCCTGTGTTGATCATATGTTATATCACCATAGAGATTACCTGGGTGGGCCTAATCTAATCACATACATTCTTTAAAGTAGAGTTTTGGGGTGCCTGGGTGACTCAGTCCGTTGAGCTTCTGACTCCTGATTATGGCTCAGGTCATGATCTCAGGGTCATGGGATCGAGCACCACAATGGGTTCCTGTCTCAGCAAGGAGTTTCCTGGCAATTATCTCCCTCCCTCTCCCTCTGCCCTTTCCCATCACCCCGCCAAAAATACATAAGAAATAAATCTTTAAAAAATTAAAAAATAAAGTAGAGTTTCCTTAAGTTGGACATAGAAGGGGAAATCAGAGGGATTTGATGCATGAAAATAGTGCACAGTTGCTAGCTTGAAAATAGAAAAGACTATGTGTGAAGACCAGAGAGTGCCTTCTGGCATGGAGAGTGACCCCAAGCCAATGTCCTGCATGGAAAGGGGGACCTCAGCCCTGCAACTACATAGACCTGAATTCTGCCAATGACTGAATGAGCTTGGGAGTGGGTTTCCGCACCCCGAGAGCTTCCAAAACGGAGCCAACCTGACCAGCACCTCAGTTACAGCCTTTGGGATGCAGGGAACCCATTGAAGCCAATCCAGACTTCTGACCTATGCAACTGTGACTTAAATGAGTGTTGTTTTGAGCTGCAAAGTGTATGATAATGAGTTACACAGCAATAGAAAACTAATTTAATGATCTTACCATACAAAGAGCAAACACTGGTGGGCTTCCACTAAGACTCTGTTTTCTCATCTACCAAATAGAGAATGATGAGGCCAGATGGGTCTGTCGTGGCTTGAAAGAGATAGGGCACATGGGGAAACTTTGTATATTGCAAAGCACTACATACAAATGTGAGTATCTTGGTTGACGTTACTGAGCACATACTTGAACTGGGCCCAGATGGCCTGGTGTTGACGTTCTTCCAAGGAAGAATATAGGGCAGTGTGAGGATTATAGAGGTGAGGGATGACCGATTCTGCATTTTTCATTTCTCTTTGCTGTTTCCAAAGGCAGACCGTTCTAGGTATTTGGAATGTAAAATTATATCAGAGAATGAGAGCATCTTTGGCAAATACATTGTTCTCAACTGTTTGTCTTCTCCCCTCCGAAAAAATGTAGGAAGGAGATTGTCCTGTCCCTGGAAGTTTAATTGTTTGTATGTCAGAGAGATCTCTGTGGCCATCTACTTCTGCGTGCCCTGAGGCATAACTGCCTGACTCCCCCCTTTTGGCCACCAGCAGGCCTTGTTGTGACCCAGGACCCCCTGTGTTTCGTGGCTGTTAGCTCCTCTTTCTCCTTGCCCTGAGGTGTTCGAGATAGTCCCATTTAACTTTTGACTCTGGTTGTTTTCTTGTCACATTCTCTACATAACCTAATGCACATCCATAGACGTGTTTCGACCAGTTGTACACATAAATGGGACAAAAAGCAGCATTGTTAGGAAGAGATTCTCAGGATAAGCAAAGTCCAACTCCTGCCGATTTGTCAAGCAGATTTTTTTCCAAAAAAGGAATTCATTACATTCTTGACCATACCTAATTTAGGAAACAATGGGGTAACAGTAATATCTCCTGATATAAAAATGTGTCTAACTTGCTTCCAAAAAGTGAAAGATCTCTTGAGGATTTTTCCATAATTAAGAAAAAAAAATAGAAGCAAACAGAAGGAAACATATTTGAACCAGATCTCTCTCTCCCCTCTCCCTCACTTTCTCTCTCTGTATATAGATAGAGAGATATATGATAGATACATAGATAGATAGATATCTGCTTTTATCTATATAGATATTTCAATCTATTATTAAGCAAATATTTGAAGTGAAAACATATTATTATTAGGACTACACTCATTACTTGGGAAGATTTTGCTCTTTTGTTTCATTGTGCTCCCTCATTAAATTTAAATATGCACAGTATTTAATAGAATGTGCCAGATAACACTGGAGGGGCTCGTTAGAAGTCAAGTCAATTAATGTCATCTGATGTTTTTATCCCTGCAGATGTTCCTGAAAACTTAACTGGATTCATTTAACTATTCACTCAAAAGGTTTATTAACCACTTCCTTTATTTTTTTCTCCTTTTATGACATATATTCTACTGTTTTTTTTAGCGTCAACCCTACTTTATTGTCCTGCTTTTTCCTATACAAGGATATAAGTGCCTTGGATGTGGGAACCAAGTCATACTTCTCTCTGCACCTCTCTGCACCTTAACTCCCACATCAAACTACTAGGAAACGGGTCAAAATATATGAAACAACATTTTTAGACATTAAACAATAGGCAGTGCAGAACTGGAATCCCCGAGGGGTGGGAAATTAATGAAGTGAGCCCTCTGTGTGCTCAAGATTAATGTGTGGAGATAGTTTCCAGGACGAGGCACAGGAAGGCAACTAAAACAGTCTGCTGGCCTCGCTGACTTGAGGAGACTGACATTGGGGTGTTAATGCCCGGCCTGCCAGGATTTGTGGGATAGGGTTCTAGACAGGAGGAGGCCAGCATTACCCCAATGCGACAACCATAAAAATTCTCTGCAAAGAGCACTACCCGCTGATACTCTCTGAAAACATAGATACAAAAGTCCTCAGCAAATTTCAGCAAACTAAATCCAGTAATAGATAAAACGGGACACACTAACTAAGATGTTGTAACTATATGGAGTTTCTCCCAGGAATGCAAGGTCAGTTTAATACAGTGGAAGATTAGGGGGCGCCTGGGTGGCTCAGTTGGTTGGGCAACTGCCTACGGCTTAGGTCATGATCCTGGAATCCCGGGATTGAGCCCTACATTGGGCTCCCTGCTCGGCGGGAAGCCTGCTTCTCCCTCTCTCACTCTCCCTGTTTGTGTTCCCTCTCTAGCTGTGTTTCTCTCTGTCAAATAAATAAATACAGTGGAAGATTAAAAGGAAGGGAGGGAGGAAGGGAGGAAGAGAGGAAGGGAACGGGGACGGGAAAAACCATATGATCACCTCAGTAGTTACAGTAAAAGTATTTCAGAATAATCAACATCACTGTGATAAAAACTCTCAACACACTAGGAGAAAGAAACTTCCTCAAGATGACAAAATATTTCTACAAAAATCCTACAGCTAGCATCGCTCTCAATGGTGACTCATTGTTTCCCCAATCTGATTATGAAGAAGGCAAAGATGTTCATTCTCGTCACTTCTATTAAACATCCCCTAGAGCTTCTAACCTGGGCAACAAGGCAAGAAAAAGGAATGAAATGCTTTAAGATGGAAATCAAGAAGCAAACTGTTTGTTTTTTCTTTAAGATGACATGACTGTTTATGTAGAAAATCTTATGGAATCTGCAAAGAGCTACTAGTATTAATAAGTGAGTTTAGAAAGGTCACAGGATACAAGGTTAATAGACAAAAATAGACAAAAAATATGACTCTGTTCGATAGATCAAACTAGCAATAGTTTGGAATTGAAAAAAAAAAATTTATGATAGCACTGAAAAACCATGGCAGAATTGGTGATAAATTCAACAAAAAACAGTATGTGCAAAATGTATATTTGAAACTATAAAACATCGCTCTGAGAAATCACAGACCTTTGTAAATGGAGAGAGATAGGCTGCTTCATGGATTGGAAGATTTGATTTTATAAATGTTAATTGTCCTACAACTAATCTATAGATTCATGCATTCCCAGTCTAAATCCCTGTAGGCTTTTGTGTACATGTGTGGTAACTGACCAACATGTTCTAAAACGTATGTGGAAAAGCAAAGGACTTAGAGGAATCAAAACAAACTTGAAAATGGAGAATGAATTCACAAACTATATCCCATCTGATGACAAAACTTAATATAAAGCTATGGTAATCAAGGCAGTGAGAGATTTGCATAAGGATAGAGATATGGACCAATGGAACAAGATAAAATATCCATAAATAAGCTCATCCATATATAACCAATTGATTTTCAAAAAGATTCCAAGGTAATCCAATGAAGAAAGAATATTCTCTTCAACAAACAGTGCTAGAACAATTAAACATCCAGATTTTTTAAGATGCACCTCAACACTTACCTCATAAAATACACCAGATGTAAGCTTTAAATGGATCAGAAAAGCCCAATACAGGAAGTAAAACTATAAAACTTAGAACACAGTCTAGGAAGAACTTTGTGACCTTGGGGTAAGTATGATGTCACAGGCAGGACACCAAAAAAGCTCAACCTGTAAGAGAAATAAAATTGACAATTTGAACTTTGTTAAGATTTAAGGTTTTTGCTCTTCAAAAGTCGCTATTATGATAAAACTATGTTATATTATACAGTAATGATGGATACATGATACTATGCATTTGTGAAAACCCATACAATTATATAATAGAAAAGGTGAACCTTAATTATAAAATTTTAAAATAATTTTTTAGTAGGTTAGAGGATTCCGAGAAAGAATACAGACTATGACAAGAGAATCAAATGTACTATATAAGTAGGAAACAACCTCACTGATGGGAGTGGGAGACAATGTGGTGAACTAAGTAACTTTAGACATGAATGTCTCCTGTAAGGTTAAAGATGAAAGGAGCTTCACACAAACTCTAGTTGATACATTATTTCCCCTGGAGGTAGGAGCTCTCAATGGTCAAAGCTGGGGAAAAACATTAATAAATAAACTAAACAAAGTGCTGGATTCTAACCTAAAGAATAACAGACTGATACTACAGAAGGGGGGGACATAATCCTACTCTGTAAGTGTGGGCTGTACAGTGTTTTGCAAAAAGTACAACACGGGGCGCCTGGATGGCTCAGTGGGTTAAGCCTCTGCCTTCGGCTCAGGTCATGATCTCAGGGTCCTGGGATGGAGGCCCTGCATCAGGCTCTCTGCTCAGTGGGGAGCCTGCTTCCTCCTCTCTCTCTGCCTGCCTCTCTGCCTGCCTGTGATCTCTCTCTGTGTCAAATAAAGAAATAAAATGTTTAAAAATTAAAAAAAAAATTAAAAAGTACAACACGGAAAGGGAAAGAGAATAGCTTTACTCGGAGAAACCCTACAAACACTCCTTCAGCCAGCTGATTAAAGTCAACCTTAAAACAGTCATCAATCATGGACTATATAATGTCATCAGATGATGTGATATGAAAATGGCACTTTACCTCTGTGTTCCTACTCCCCAACACCCACCGCTGCAATCTAATCATGAGAACAACATGAAAATTCCAATGGAAAAATATCCTACAATATTCCTGACCAGTCCTCCTCAAAACTGTCAAGGTCATCAAAAACAAGGAAATTCTTTCACAGCCGAAGGAGACATGATAACTAAATATAATGTATCATAGTGAATAGGATTATAGAAGAGAAAAAGGCACATTAGGTAAAAACTAGAGAAATCTGAATAAAGTATGAACTGTAGTTAATATGTTAATATTGGTTAGTTAATTTCAATAAATAGGCTACACTAATGGAAGATGTTAAAATGAAAATGCAACCTACCAAATGGGAGAAAATATTTGCAAATCAAATATCTGATAAGATATTAATATCCAAAATATATAAAGAGCACTTAAAACTAAATCAGACAAAAAAACTAAAAACTGAAATGATCTGAATAGACGTTTTTCCAGAGAAAACATGCAGATGGCCAACAGCATGTGTGAAAAGGTGTTCAACATCACTAATCATCAGGGAAACACAAATCAAAATATGTACAATGAAATATTATTCAGCCATAAAAATAAGGAAATCTTGTCATTTGTGAAAACACGGATGGACTTTGGGGGCCTTATGCTGAGTGAAATAAGTTAAACCAGAGAAACACACACACCATATCATTTCACATATATGTGAACAACAAAACAAATCAAAACAAACAAAAAACCAAATTCAGAGTTATGGAAAACAGATTGGTGGTTGCCAGAGAAGCATGACAGAGAGCGAGTAAAATGGGTGAAGGGGGTAACAGAATGAATAAGTTACTCATTAATATAAGTTATTCTGGGGGCACCTGGGTAGCTCAGTGGATAAAGTGACTGCTTTTGGCTCAGGTCATGATCCTGGAGACCCGGGATCGAGTCCCACATCGGGCTTCCTGCTTTGGCTGGATGCCTGCTTCTCCCTCTCTCAGTCCCTCTGTTTGTGTTCCCTCTCTTGCTGTGTTTCTCTCTGTCAAATAAATAAATAAAATCTTTAAAATATATATATATATATATTATATATATATGTATATATATATATATATACAGAATGAATAAGTCCTAAAATGTAATGTACAGCATGGTGACTATAATTAATGATATTATATTGCATATTTGAAAGTAGCTAAGATGGATGCCTGGGTGGCTCAGTGGGTTAAGCATCTCCCTTCTGCTCAGGTCATGATCCCAGAGACCTGGGATCAAGTCCTACATCAGGCCCCCAGCTCAGTGGGGAGCCTGTTCCTTCCTCTGCCTGCCGCTCCCCCTGCTTGTGCAGGCTTTCTCTCTGACAAATAAGTAAAATCTTAAGAAAAAAAAAAAAAGTGAAAGTAGCTAAGAGAGTGGATCTCGAAAGTTCCCACCATAAAAAAAAAAAATTATTTTAACTATGTATGGTGATGATTTTGCAATCTATACAAATGTTGAAATCATTATGTTGTGCACCTGAAACTAATAAAATGTTATATGACAATTTGACCTCTTTTTTTTGCTTTAAAAAATTTCTGTGTCCATGTTTTTTTTTTACTTTAAATTTATTTTATTTTTTCAGTGCTCCATGCAATAGGTGCCCTCAGTACCCACCACCAGGCTCTCCCATCCCCTCGCCCCCCCCTCCAAGTCCCTCAGTTGTTTCTGTGTCCAAAGTTTCTCATGTTTTGTTTCTCTCCCTGAATTACCCTACTTCCCATTTCTTTTCCTTCTCCTACTGTCCTCTGTATTACCCCTTATGCACCACAAGTAAAAAAGAAAAAAAAATGAAAAGGGAAACATGCTGGTAAAAATATTTTTAAAACATATATGATAGGGCGCCTGGATGGCTCAGAGGGTTAAGCCTCTGCCTTCAGCTCAGGAATGATCTCAGGGTCCTGGGATCGAGGCCCACATCAGGCTCTCTTCTCAGCAGAGCCTGCTTCCTCCTCTCTCTCTGCCTCTCTGCCTACTTGTGATCTCTCTCTGTGAAATAAATAAATAAAATCTTGTAAAAAAGCATATCTGATAAAGGATTTATATCCAGAATATATAAAAAGCTGATACAACTCAATATTAAGAAGACAGAAACTAAAAAAAAAAAAAGAAGAAGACAAAAACTGAATTAAAAAAAGGCAAGAGTGGGGCGCCTGGGTGACTCAGTTGGTTAAGCGACTGCCTTCAGCTCAGGTCATGATCCTGGAGAGCCGGGATCGAGCCCCACATCATGCTTTCTGCTCTGCGGGAAGCCTGCTTTTCCCCCTCTCAGTCCCTCTGCTTGTGTTCCCTCTCTAGCTGTGTTTCTCTCTGTCAAATAAATAAATAAATAAATAAATAAATAAATAAAATCTTTAAAAAAAGGCAAGAGAGCAAACACACTTTGCCAAAGAAGATATAAAAGTGGCAAATAAACACATAAAAAGATACTCATTATCATATCCAATCATGTGTCATTATCGGTCAGTACAAAATTAAACTACACAAAGATACCACTACTAGAAGTGTTGGCATTAAGCAAGATAACAAAACCAGAGGCAAGTGAGGAAGGCGGAACTGGAAATCTTGGAAATCTATATTATTGGTGAGAATGCTGCTTTAACCATGTTTGCAGCTTCTGAAAGCTGATACTTATCATATGACTCAGAAACCCTACTCCAAAGTATTTACTTAAGACAATGACAACACCATAGAAGACACTTAATCATAGCAAAGAAACTGAGAGTTGCTGGAGGGGTAAGTGGGTAATGGACAAGAAGGAGGGCTCGTGATGGTGTTCGGGGTGTTCTATGCTACCGGGTGTTTTATGCAACCGATGAGTCACCGACTTCTACCTCTGAAACTGTTAATACGCTATATGGTAATTAATTTAATTTAAATAATTTTTTTTATTTTTTTAAAAGATTTTATTTATTTGACAGAGAGAAACACAGCCAGAGAGGGAACACAAGCAGGGGGAGTGAGAGAGGGAGAAGCAGGCTTCCCGCCGAGCAGGGAGCCCGATGTGGGACTCGATCCCGGGCCTCCGGGATCATGACCTGAGCCAAAGGCAGTTGCTCAACCAACTGAGCCACCCAGGCACCCCTAAATAAATTTTTAAAAAAAGGAAAAAAGAAAAGGACAACCCAAAGATTTGTACTTGAATGTTCAGCAACTCCATACATAGGAGTCAAGATCTGTTGTGCTGCGTGCCCGCACTATGGAAAGCCACTGAGCTCAAAGGGTGGAGACCGAGTCATAGGACAACACAGGCGAATCTCGAGTGTTACGTTAAACGAAAGAAGATAAACCCGAAGACTCCACACTGTGTCATTTAATGTCTATGAACACTTAGCAAAGGCTGATCTGCAGTGAAAGAAAGCGGAACCGTTGCTTCCAGAAAGCCGGGGGGAAGAAATGACCGCAAAGACAGCAGCAAACCTTTTGGGGGGATGAGGAAATGTTTTCCGTCATGAGTGCGGCGGAGGTTATGCGACTGTTTACATTCGTCACTCTTACCAGATTGTGGACTTAAAATTTCTGGATTTTATTTCACAGACAAATATTCTTCAGGAATGCTGATGAGAGAAACAGTGAGTCATGAGCCTGAGTGTAAGCCAGTCTCTGGCGATTGGAACAGAACTAACCTGCTCAATCTGCATTTATCAAAAGGTTTACTCTAAGGCAGGAAACAGCCGCCTTCTGACAAGCCCAGACCACCTTAAACCTGGATGACATGGGGGTTTGTTAGCAAGAAAAGAAGGTGGCATTCCATCTAGCATCTTCTCCCACCCAGGGTCCTATCAACCGGCTTTGGAGAACACCAACATCTTTAGGTTAATCATAAATAATCCTCATTCTGTGGTTAGAATCCAGCCTTTCGTGAATAGTAATTACCGACTGAACCTTTCCTAACAACCGAAACTGTGTAGAATGTTCCTGAAAAACAGTTGTTTGATTCAAAGACGCATACCAAGCAACTCTTCCAAGCTCAGTGGGCTGGCGATTTAGGGACGAGTAGCTGGAGATCCCCCTTCAATGCTCTGTGACCAACACATGTGGAATATGACCTTCTTCCAACTCCTACTTTCTGTCCCTTCCTATGGGTTATTTTGTTTCCAATCCTTGGCTGCTTCACTTGTCCTTCTGGCTTTGAAGGCAGGACATTTTTGGCCTAACCCTCAGAGAGGAAAGACATATGCTGCTCTCTTCTTGAGATGTTTATTTTTCCCCACTACATATGTTTTGCTTCCTTCTCTAATGTTTGTGCTGAAATGTAAGAAGTCTGCCTTGCACCAGTGGTTCTCATTAAGATAGGCCTGGGCGGCGTCCCTGTTTCTGTGTCGACTTCGGGACCATGGCTTTTTATGAGTGAGAGAGTCCTGCTAACTCAGTTCTGCTGTTAGGGCTGCCTTGCCAGTAGTTGCGGGAGAGTTCAGGCAGAAATTGACAGATCAGGTACTAGCTGGCTTGAAACATCTGATACTTATAAGTAAGAAAATCAAGTAGAAAAGAAATTGGTGCATTCTTCTCGAATCTTTAAGTCCTAAATACCTTAGGGATGTATGTAATCAAAAAACAAACAAACTTGAGCTCATTATCTCCACGACCCTTCCCTTGAAAACAGCCCTTCCTGAGTTACAGATGGGAGGCTGTGCCCTGGGCTCTCCAGAAGGTTAATAGAAGACTGTTTGCATAGCACTGGCTTTTAAAAACCTGTAACTAAATATATTGTCCATTATGTTCTAAAATTTACAAACAATACACTAATGCTATCTTTATCCTTAACTGTCCATCTCTGCAGATTTCTTTTATTAGAAACAAAAACTAGGTAGCCATTGGCGCTTTCATTTTTGTCTTGGGAAACATAAAATCTACACTTTCTGAAGAACTGTAATGATGAGCCTAACTCAGATACCTATGAACGGCTGAGATACCGGGTTTTTTGAATGGTCACGGTCAGAGCCGCTGCCCAGAGCATAGGCCCTGCTACAGACCGTCCAGCCCCGGGGACAACTCCACTCCGGTCTCTGTTGTTACTGAAGGCTTTTCTTGCCTCCAGTGAAGTCTTCATTCTGCCCCTTGAATTGGTAGCGTTGTGTCCCAGGACAGACTCAGACTAAGTCTGGGCCAGAAGGGAAAGAGTCAGCACAGAATGAATGGAGTTTCCTGGTTTGAGCTTTCACAATAAGCTTCCCTGTTTACAGCATCCTCCTTGGGCACCACCCTCTTCTGGGAAGCAGTCCTAGCTGGCTTCAGACCCTAACTGGCCTCACCACCTTTCTCTGGCTCTCCAATTTCATGGACGTGCTCAGCTGGGATCCCTAGACCCGTTGTTGTTCCTATGTCTTAGAATGTCTTAGAATACTACCTAAGAATTTATCTGTGGTTGTCAACAGTACTATTTCTCCCAATATTTCTGGCTCTCTTCCACTTAGAGGCCGTTGAAGTGAGGCATGACAGGATGACTTGCTTGGGCCAATGGAATGTAAAGGGAAAGTTTAAGTGTCAGTATGGTGCTTACTTCTTTTGCTGTCTCAGTGAGTATGGGGGCATGTGTTGGAATGAGCCTCCATCAGCTTGGGCCCCGGAGTTATAGAAATGAGCAGCGCCCACTGCTAAGCCATAATGATCAAGACAATACCTCTGTTGCTTGAAGCTTCTGAGGTTTGGGAGTTGTCTGTTATTGCAGCATAACCTCACATATCCCGACGATACATCTTCTTGTGTGTTTGTGTTTTATTTTTCTGTTCTAATATTGTAAAACCTTTTTATATCCTGTGTTTTGCTGGGGCTTTTAAAACTCGGTTTGCGTTCTCTTTTTATTTTATGCCTTATTATCCCCCATGGTTCTCACTGACCTCAACATTCATGTTTATGACTTTCGGCATCTTCAACCTATTGTGCCTGTCCTCCTGGTCTTTAGAGCATTTTTCTTTATATCAGGCAGCGACCAGCCCTATCGTATCCTGGAATTCATTATTATAAGGCATCTACGCCAAGACAGAGATCACTAAATCCAGCCTTTCTCCCAAATTCCAAACCCCTAATCCTTCTACCTGGATTTATCTTGGTCAAGCTGCTTAAGTGTTTTGTTTGTTTCTTCATTGAAAAATAAAGCTAAGAACCATCCCTATCTCACAGGGTTCTCGTGGAGATTACGTGAAATAATGCACAAAAGTCCTCAGTATCGCACCCGCCCATTGCAAAAGTCCCAGAGCAGTTAGCTCTAACAATCGCCATTGTGGTGTGCCCTGGGGGAGTGCTCTCCAACACACTGGTTAGATTTGCCCTCCATTCCTACAGTTTTAAATATTTTGTTCTAATTCTGATTTTGTCAGAATTCCTAATTCAAGGGCGCCAGTAGCATCCCTTGACTCCGGTAGATTCCCGTGTTGGAACGCCATACCTCCCAGCAGGGGTACCTTCTACATCCCTTAATTTCTTGACCTGAAGTTGACTTCAGACACGTGAATGAGCCCAGGGAGCTCTGCCCAAACTTCCAGCCCACAGAATCACCTTGAAGAAAAGCAAGGTTATTACTCTAAGCCATTTAGTTTGGGTGATTTATGGACATAGTGAAAACTGATACAACTTCTAGCTGTGTGATTTTGAGCAAATCACTTAGTCTCTCTGAGCCTCTCTGTCATTTTACTGGTAAAATGAAGGTACTATTTTTTTATAAGACTTTTAAAAGATTTTATTTATTTATTTGACAGAGAGAGAGAGAGCACAAGGCAGAGAGGCAGGCAGAGAGAGAGAGGAGGAAATAGGCTTCCTGCCGAGAAAGAGAGACCCATGTGGGCTGCGATCCCAGGACCCTGAGATCATGACCTGAGCCGAAGGCAGAGGTTTTAACCCACTGAGTCACCCAGGCGCCCTATAAGACGTTATTTTTATTAAAGAAGACATTTATTATTAGAATATATATTTCTTCATGGTACTCCTTTCTTTAGCAGTTCACTAAAAAAGTAGTTCTTTTTTTTTAAGATTTTATTTATTTATTTGACAGAGAGAAGCACAGAGAGAGAAGGAACACAAGCAGGGGGAGTAAGAGAGGGAGAAGCAGGCTTCCTGCTGAGCAGGGAGCCCTACGCAGGGCTCGATCTCAGGACCCTGGGATCATGGCCTCAGCTGAAGGCAGAGGCTTAACGACTGAGCCACCCAGGCACCCCTAACAAAGTAGTTCTTTTTGTATTTCATTATTGAGACACTATTTATACTGCAGATGAGTTTTAAGCAGCCGACCCAGTAAATGCTCATTAAAGTGAGTGTGGCTCCCTATGGAGTCGTCACCATTCTTTCACTCTGTCCTTACTCGCCGTCAGTGGATCAGTTGTGCATCTCCTTTCCCCCCCCACGCACTTCAGGAGCTCTTTCCTTGCCTGGTTTTCTCTCCGAGCAGTAGCACTTGGTGAGCTCACTCGTGTCTGGGACTTTGTGATCAAGCAGAAATGACTCAGCTCCCTGTCTGGCAAGTCCAGCTGTCTCTCTCACATCTCCGCTGACTATTTGGTAAAGTTGGGACTGCAGCAGCCCTCTGCTCTCATTATTCCCACTGCCTCACCTTCCCATCTATCTGTGATTTGGTTTTCTTTTTTTTCTTCCTTTTTTCTCCCTCATTCTCAGAAATTTCTAAATCCCCAATTTCCTTTATGGTTTGTATCTAACTAGTTGCTAAGTCATGGTTCTTCATTTGAAATCTCATTTTATTCTTTCTTCTCTGTTCCCACTGCCAGTCGTCTGTTCCGTGTCCTCCCCACCTCGACCCTCATTGCTATCCTCGTCACCTCCTTCCATGTCCCTTCATCCCACTCTTTCTGGTAACTGCCAAAAGATGGATTTTTCTAAGATTTAGATCTTGGTGTTCTGTTTCTCGCTTAAGAGCCTATAACTCATATCACCTGTGCTTCAAGGTCAGATTCCTACACACTGTGGCCTCGCTGCCACATCGAAACCTGCCCCCCCCCCCCGCCCCGCGACTAGTGGCTCTGCTCCAGAGTGGCCGGGATGAGCCCCATCTCCCACAAGCAGACTCTGGCAAAGCTGAAAATGCTAATGCTTTATTTAAAAAGTAAAATCCATGGATGGCAACAGAGAAGAGGAGGATGCAGAAAGAAGGAAGGGGAGAGGCCGGCAAAACAGAGTGACGTGTTAGTGCTGGTTCTGTTTCATGATGAACCAAAAGGAGCTCACAGGGGCTTGGCAGGTGTGCCTGGGCCCAGGCCGCCTCCGGGCCAGCAGTGAGGAGGGCCCGGGCCTCAAACAGTACGTGGGAGAGAGCAACAGGAGGAGTTTCTGTCTGACTCCTTTGTCTCCTGTTTCTCATCCATCCAGTTTGCCCCCACAGGGAGTAAATTACCCCCCACTTGTGGGTATCCTCTTCTCTCCTGTTCAGGAGTGGCCATGGGGCCAGCGCCATGTGGTTTCTGCCAAGGCCAGAGGGTCTAAGGGGTGGGAGAACTCCAGCAGCTGTAGAAGCACCGGGGGGGGGGGGGTCCAAGGCCATGATCAGGGCCTGGTTGACCCAGCACGGAGGGGCTCCAAGGAGACCCAGCATCTTGCATCCTCTGTAGGGGGCCTGGGGCCCCACCCATCCAAACATACCCAAGCCGGATGCTGTCTCCTGGCTTAGGCTATTCTCCACCATCTTTTACTTTCTGTTCTGCCTTTGTGAGCCATACTATTTCTTCAGCGACTAAGTTCCACTCTCTCTCCACAAAGATCTTCCCGACTGCCTGTAGAAGATGTTTGCTCTTTCGGTTTTTGTCTATTTTCTTAGGATCCGGTTCTCTCCTTGAGTGGGGGTGATTTCCTATTGTGTAAATGTTCTTCCCCTTTCCTCACTCTCAATTTCTACTATGGAATGGAAGAGAAGGGGTCGACGCCTCTTCTCCCCCCACTTTGGACACACGAGTTAAGCTCAGTCCATCAGTTACGGGCTCCCCAGGCTTTGGACTTGGAGCCAGGGAAACAAAGATGAAGTGAATATCTGAAGATCGGATGTCTCCCCTGCTGTAGTCTGCTTCAGCTCTGTTTGGGAGCATGACCTTGGCTACAGTTCTGCTGCCTAACATCTGGAACTCTCTTGGTTGTATTGTGTTCTCCAAGCCTTGTTTTCCATGTTCCTGTGGATTCTGTGAATCCTCTTTTTCCGGCCCAACTGACGTCTCCCCAATCTCCTTGTCTGTTTTAAAGGTGGCCAGTGTCAACTTTTGTTGCTTGTAACTCAGAACTTACTTTATACCTAGTAGCTGATGTTAACTTCTGCCCCCCTGGGGTGTTTACAGCACTTGAGATAATTTATGTCGTATGTTTAGCATCATGCTTAGAACATAGTACATACCCAAGAATGACAACCACATTATTACATATGTTGACTACAATATATTACATACTGTTGAATATCACATTCTTGTCATATTCAACAAATATTTGTCAAGTTTCAGGCACTGTGGGAAGCGTTAAGACAGAAGAAAATGAAAAGGGCTTGAGTTCTTTGTTTAATATGAAAAATAATCATCAACAGAAAATAAAAAGAAAAAGACAGAAAAATAAAACCAATAGTTACAACAGAGAAGTAGTACAAAGTATGTTTGTAGTACAAAGGAGTGAGCAGCCCGTGAGTACTGGGACAATCATGGAAGGCCACCTGGGGAAGGAGATGTTTGAATCTGGTCTTGAAGAAGGACCTGGGGAATTCAGGTAGGAAGGGGGGGATGTGTGATTGCTGGGCAATTAGAAAAGTCAGCTTTAATGAGTGTGGGCGTGAGTTGAAGAGAAACTGGTCAGCGAGGATGTGCAGCCTCATTCAGGTGCCTTGATGCAGTCCTGGGACGGGGAGCTGGAGGTTTACAGAGAATCACTGTGACGATGAATGTCCAGTATACGTTCAAGATTCATCACATAGCAGCTGTTACTATTATTAATGTCATTACCACTTGTAGTAAGAGAGGTTTTTACTCAGATTCTATAGAGGAGGGACACTGAAGCTCAGAGGAGGCATTTGCCCCATCTGAGAGTCAGGTACTGATACTGTCTAGAAGCACAATTTTAACTCAGCTCTTCTGATTTTCTGGTCTCCAACATCACTTTCCAGGATGAACTGCTGCCTCCTAGAAAGGATCCTTTTTTTTTTTTTTTTTGAAAGGATCTTTTGATAAAAGAATGCTGTCCATCCCTACAACAAATCCTATTTCTTAGTAATGTCTTTGTCCTTAAATGTGAATATTGTCTCTGCCATGAAACCGTAGTCAGGTTTACAAGTTATTTGGTTATAAATTGGCTTCTTGATGAAAAGTCTGGAGAAGGTGTCATAAAATGACAATAAATGGGGAACTGGAGGCAAACATGGGGGAAAAAAGGGCTTGGAAAACTGAAAATGCAGATTAGTGTAGAATGTTTGCTTCTATCCAGAGTGAAGAGAAGGAGAACTTAATAAAAAACAATACAAAACAAAAAACAAACAAAAGCAGAAGGAAGCATTAACAGTATTGGTGTGTAAGTATCTTCTTCCAAGCCAAGTCTGTTGATAAACATCTATTTCTTACTTTTCAGATCATTAATGTCCCGCTCTAAATTTCTTGTGTGCTGTTCTCATTGAAAACCCTGATTTCAAAGTCAAACCTTCCTGCGAAGGGTTTTATTGTTACAAATACCCGGCAGGCAAGGACATCCTGCGGGGTCCCAGGGACAAATGCTGTTTACTTTTCCTTGTGAACAGCTGTCTTCCAGACTCTCCCCAATTTGGCTTCCTCTTCCTTGATGAAAGAAAAAGCACGCTTGCCGACTTCCCTAGTGCCCGATTTCCTGCCAAAATATATATTTTTAAAATCTTTTAGGTTTTGCTACAACTGGTCGCTATTTTATTTTAATCTTTACGTACCACTTGTTCTCTCTTGGCTTGTATTTCCCCTCAGGGTCTGCTGTGTTTCTTCCATAGAAATAAGAAGGTGAATGATGCTTATATATCTTCATAGGTAGTCTAACTGCCTTTTAGAAGCATGTGCTGACAAGTCTGCTCATCTGTATTATAGTTTCACAGTAGCTGTACAATATTGCTTCCTAATCCATGCGTGATGATGATAATTCATCATTGAAGGAAGTAATTACTGGGTAATCTTGATTCTCACTTTTTGGTGTAGGTCTTATATCCACCCCCCCACGCCCCCCTCCCCCCCCCGTTTCACAGGTGAGGAAAGTGAGGGTAGGAAAGTTAAATCATTTTCCAAAGGTCACCCAGTCAAATAAATGTGGGAGCTGGTATGTGGTCCCAGTTTAATTCCTTCATTGTTTCGCCACTACCTTTTCTTGTGTGAAATCCTTGTTAAATTCTATTTAAGTGTGTTTTTTTGTTTTTTTGTTTTAAGTGATCCTCTGGAAACTTGGACTTGTGAATATATAATACTCTCTAAGTTTTTCGAGAAACCATGGTGCATCAGAGAGCAGATGTTACCCAACATTCTCTGTGACCAGTAATGGAAAATATATCAACATAAAAAGCGTGCATTTTAAGACTCAGTTTTAAGTGACAGAAACCCAACTCACAACGGTTAAAGAAAGAGGAAAGTTCACTGGCACGTGGTTGTAAGGAAGGTTGAAAAGCAAAGATGATGCTGAGTGACAGGAATGTCACCTGAGTGGGTGGGGTCTTAGATAATGACTGTGATCAGCCAACCCACAGAGGATGGTGGCCTGGATGTGAGTGGGGTAGGAAACTGTCATGTGTGCAAATTGGGGTTCCTTGTGGTAGCGGCAGAGCATGGGAAGGTAACTCTCAGAAAGTATGCGGGATATAGATGTCCTGTATAATGGAGAAGGGAAGAAGTTTCCTTAAGGAATGATTTCTAAGAAATGTTGTCAAATATAAGGCCTGAACTGAACGGTAAAAAATGTTCTCATTTGAGTTCTGGGCAAGGCACGATATAGGCTCCTGACGTCAGTCATCATTTTGCTTGTGTGGGTTTGTGCTCTTAAAAACAAATGGTAGCAATAGGATTTTGAAAAGTAAAAATTTCCCTGACATGCAAGTAGATACAAGACAGAATGTTTGAGGGGAAAAAAAAAAAAAGAAAGAAAAGAAAAAGAAAAAAAAAAGCCATGTTTAGCGAGGACATAATGTATGAATCAGAATTAAGAAAAAGTTTGATTCAGAATGTGTTAGAAAGATGTGTTCTGCTCAGGCCTGGGGCACTCTCAGAGTAAGACTGGGCTCCGAGGCAGCATTTGTTTGGTCTTATTTTGACACTGACTCATGCAGGACCGACTTCATTAATCAAGCTAAGCCACCTTAATAAGTTTCCATTTTTAATTTCAAAGTAATCTGGTGCAAGTCATGATAATTTACTTTTGTTAAAGCACAGAGGATAGTCTGGTTATTCAGGTTATGGGATAGACTAGGGGAAGACTAAATTGCCTTTATAGAGAACTCCAAAATAGAATGGCTTAACTTCAACAATATTGTATTTCTTTCTTCCGTAATGCAGTCCAGGCAGCACAGTGGCTCTGTTTCATAAAATATTCACTCAGCTTCTGTCTCATTGCTTTGCCATCCTCCATGAGTGGTTCACCCCTCTGGGATTAAAGCTGTATGGTGGAGTATGGTGGAGTATGGTGGAGCTGAGGCTGGTGAAAAGGGGACAGACCCAGCATGCTGGGCAGGAGGTCTTCTTCCATATGGGAAAAGGCCTGAAGTTGCAGCTTCACCTCTGTTCACATCCTGTTGGCCTGGACTACTCAGGTCTGTTGTGGATTGAATATTTGTGTCTCCTGAAAATTTACATGCTGAAATTTACAAGCCCTTAAGTGTGACTGTATTTGGAGATGGGACCTCTAAGGAAGTAATTAAAGTTCACTGAGTCCTAAGGGTGAAGTCTTAATCTAATAGAAGTAGTGTCCTTAAAAGAAGATGCCACAGAGCTTTCTTTCTGGCGCTGTGCATGCAGAGAAGAAAGGCCACATGAGGACGCAGTGGGAGGGTAGCTGTCTGAAAGTCAGGAAGAGAACTGAACTTCTCAGGTGGGAAGAGGGAACTTCTCCTTCCCTTCAGGTGGGAACCTTGATCTTGGACTTTCAGCCTCCAGAAAGGCGAGAAAATAAATTTCTCTTTCTCAAGGCACCTAGTCTGTTTTGTTGCAGCAGCTCACATGGACTAATACAGATTCATGGCTCACTGCAAGAAAGGCCAGAAATGCAGGCCCCCACTGGGGGACCAAGCGCTTAGAAGGAAAGGATCCTGGATTCCAGGAGGCAACTAGCCATGAGATGCCTTGCGCCATAAACAGAGCCCTACCTATCTCTTTATAGCTGCTTTGTCCAGTTGGTTACAGGATTTATAACGCACCAGTCCTTGCAAAAAGAACAAAGCCCATAAACCTCTCAGTCCTTCAGAATCCCAATCCTGCCTCACCCCAGGCCTCAGGTTCTCCTATACCACTGCTCTCTCAGCCCTTCTGTTCTTCTTCGTCTCCTTACTAAGTCCCATTATTTCTTCAAATTCTTTTTTTTTTTTAAGATTTTATTTATTTGACAGAGAGAAACACAACCAGAGAGGGAACACAAGCAGGAGGAGTGAGAGAGGGAGAAGCAGGCTTCCTGCCGAGCAGGGAGCCTGATGTGGGACTCGATCCTGGGTCTCCAGGATCATGACCCGAGCCAAAGGCAGTTGCCCAACCAACTGAGCCACCCTGGTACCCTCTTCAAATTCTTTCTTTTCCTGAACTTTCCTTTACCACTAACATGAGGTGGATCTTTAGTATCTGCCTAGATTATAATATAACTACTTATTATTCTCCCCCCAACACCATCTCCACTTGATTTCTGGGAGGCGGTGTTAACATCTAATGCTCTAGCTCCCGATTGCTGCTGCAGCAAATTACCTCAAAGTTAACTGGTTTTAAACAACACGTGATTGCTATCTGATAGTTCCAGAGTTCAGAATTCCAACATGCCCTTTCACTGACTGAAATCAAGGGCTTCTCCGAGCTGGTTCATTCTGCAGGCTCTAGGGGAGTATCTGTCTCCCCACCTTTCCACACCTAGAGGCCTCCACACTCCTTGACCAATGGTTCCCATTCTTCCATCTTCAAAACCAGCAATGGCAGTTTGAGTCTTTTTCTCACCAAATGCCTTAGGTTCTCCCACCTTCTTATTTTACTTATAAGGGCCTCTGGCATTACATTGGGCCCACCCAGATAATCCAGAAAAATTACTTTACCTCAAGGTCCTAGGGATCTCAAGGTCCCAGGGATACCTGGGTGGCTCAGTAAGTTAAGCATCTGACCTTCAGCTCGGGTCATGATCCCTGGGACCTGGGTTGAGCCCCGCATCAGACTCCCTGCTCAGCAGAGAGTCTGCTTCTCCCTCTACCTTTGCGGCTCTCTCATGTGCTTGGTCTCAAATAAATAAATAAAATCTTAAAGAAAAAATAATTTTTTTAAGATTTTATTTATTTATTTGACACAGAGAGAGAGATCACAAGTAGGCAGAGAGGCAGGCAGAGAGAGAGGAGAAAGCAGGCTCCCCGCTGAGCAGAGAGCCCAATGTGGGCCTCGATCCCAGGACCCTGAGACCATGACCTGAGCCGAAGGCAGAGGCTTAACCCACTGAGCCACCCAGGCGCCCAAGAAAAAAAGTTTTTAAAAGATCCTTATTTACACAGAAAAATGCAAGGTCCTAAATCTATATAGCTAAATGAATCTTGGTAAATGTTTAAACCCATGCAGCCAACACTGCATTCAGGACTCAAACATTTCCTTTACCCCAGTTTCCCTTCTGTCCCCTTCTGGTCAACGTTCACGCTCTCCATAGGCAGCCATTGTTTTCCTTCGACTAGTTTTGCCTGTTGCTAAACTTCACTTAAATGAAATTATACAATACCCTTTCGTGTCTGACTGCTTTCACTTAACATAATGTTTTTGAAATTCATTCCTGTTGTGTGAGTCAGTGGTTCATTGTCTTGTATTGCCAAGTCATAATCCCATTGTAAAATATACTACAGTTTTGAAATCCATTCTCCTGTCGATGGGCATATCACATGGCTTGTTTGTGTGGGGCTATGAATGAAGAAATATACATAGCTATGAACAAAAATCCTCATTTAATCACATCTATGAAGTCCATTTTGTCATGTAATATAACACATTCCCAGGTTCCCACCATTAGCCTGTGCACATCTTTGGGGCACCATTATTCTACCTACTACTCCTAATTTGCTCCTTTGCCTCCTTGCCCTGCCACTTCTCAACTGTGCCTAAGGCTGAGTCTCCTAATCACCTTTTCCTGCTATAGGTGGGTAAGGAGCTTAGCTTGTCCTCAGCCTCTTTAGCTTTGACCTGGATCAGACTCTGACACCATAACCCCCTTTGGTAACTGACCTCTCACCTCTTTCTTTGGAACCAAGCTCCCAGCTTTGTACTCCAGGTCTACTTCCTGGATCCTGGCTTCATGTTCCTGGGCCCAAGTCCCTGCCTGGAACCTTGATTCCTTTAGAGCTGAAGGACAGTCAGGTTTACAGCAAGCCTCTGGAGAAACAGTCCTGCCTCATATTCTGGTCATCATGGCTGGGTCTCTGCTATGTGGATATTGGGCCACGCAGGAAAAACGTCTGCCAGGCTGGGCTTCCTCCTCTTGCCTGGGACCATATCCTTCTGAGGCCAGATCCTCCAGTGGGCCTAGCCACCAATAATCAGACCAGGACTGCCTCCTTTCATGCAGGAGCCCGGCAAATCTAGCTCGGTGTTTCTCAAATTTTGTTGTGGGAGATTAGGATTACCTGGAGAGCCTTAGAATATAGATATGGGGCGCCTGGGTGCCTCAGAGGGTTAAGCCTCTGCCTTTGGCTCAGGTCACAATTTCAGGGTCCTGGGATCAAGGCCACATCGGGCTCTCTCCTCCACGGGGAGCCTGCTTCTCTGCCTATTTGTGATCTCTCTCTGTCAAATGAATGAAAAAAAAA